>SNQJ01S0005717.1:196864-224684 GCA_010110895.2 Picea sitchensis | reverse complement strand
GGTGCTTCCAATGAATGTAATTCTTCAAGACATATAAGAAAAAGCATTTTGTGGTTTTCTCCCGCTTTGGGTTTCCACGTAAAACACTGGTGTACTGTGTATGTGTATGATTGTTCATTTGTTCATTTCTTATTTACTCTTCAGTTATTGGATGATAATGATACATTGATATAACACTTGGATTATATGCTTAAAAATGATTAAATTTCTCTATTACTGATTCACCCCCCTCTATGGTTAAAAAAGAGCTCTGACCCTCTTGGCTATCCACTTTACATAATTAGTATCTTAAAACCTAAGTTCTACTCTAACAACAGTTCCAATCCACCAGCTCTCTTCCTCACATCCTGGACAAATCAGGGAATGGGATCCCCTTTCATTGCACACAGTCCCTAGAGCCTTCCCACTTCCCTCCATGGCTCCAATGCACTCAATTGGCCAAGATTCTCATAGTTGGGGACTCCATGAACTCTCAACCACTCCAAGATAGTTCACAATAGCCTTCACAAGGTTCTTGAGTCGTTTCCTCAACATGAAAATGCTCCACAAGCACATGAACTATTTTTATAGGCATATTGACCACATTTCTAGCATAAACACAACCCAATAATGGATACCTTCAAGCACAACATGGCTGGTGCTCTTCCTAGCACTTAGCTCTCCTCTTCCTTCCCAAAAATCAACATGTAAAACTCCCCTCCTTTTTCCAAACAAATTTCCTTCTTCTCCCTTGCTTGTTGACTCCCACACTCCCCAATGTTGATTGTACTTCATCCCATGGTCCCAATAACTAAGGGGCATGACTTCTCATGCCCACCCTTTTACATGAATTCAATGATTGAGTGTATAACAAGTCAAAGGGAGGATTATATGGTAATGGAACATTAACTCAACAAATGACATGGGTTTCCCTTTGGATCCCCCTTTAGCCCCCTCTCTTGTGGAATGATAGCCCCCATCATTACCATCCCTCTTGTACCACAACCATTGACTATTAATTTTATTGATTATTTCAATGTACATAATACATAGTTCGACCCTCGACCATAATAATCAATATGGGCTCTTCACCCCAATCATATCGACTCACCAGCGTAAATCACATTTATATAATTACATTATAATTTGTGGGGATTAAAAACTTGGGATGTTACATTTGCTAGTTTTGGATTCAAGAACTATAGAAAAAATTGGTTACATCATAGGCCTATACATTTCCTTTAACCAAACTTCTAATGTGAGGATGCTCATACATGTGATTGTAGTTGATTTACCTAAATCACGTGGTATGATTTTAGGAAGAGAGTGGTCCACCAAGGTCAAACATGGTTGCTACTTCTTGGAAGGAACCCACTTTACCTTTACTCACAAGGGTGTGGAAGTTATCATTAGGAGAGAGCCAAAATAACGAGAGTAGTTTGTACTTTCTTGCTACAACACCAAACATGTGTCTTTCCAAGACACATGGATGGGTAGTTATAATGTATTATCTAAAGAAGATGTTCATGTCCCTCCTCCTGAGTAGGTTGAAAGTTCTGGAGCATGGATTTTGATGTTGCCAAATCCAAAAATGAATTTGGTGTTGGGGTCTTTCTGTGTGATCCCAAGGGAAAGACAATCCCTTTCCCTTTTCAATTAGATTTCCCTAACACAAATAATATGGTTGAATATGAAACATTAGTCTAGGGCCTTCAAAAGACCGCAGACTTAGGAATTTTCCATTTGTTGGTTAGCAAGGATTCAAAGATATTTGTGAACCAAATTAGAGAAAAATATGTTGTTTATAACCCTCGTCTCAAATAGTACTACTGAAAGGTTAATGAACTAATCTAAAAGTTATCGTATTTCAACATTCAAACCATACCTAGGTCTACAAACCATGTAGTTGATACTTTGGCCTTAGTTATCTCATGCTTTACTTCAAAATTTGTAAGGTTTTTCGAGGATATAAGAGTCTAAATCTTACATAGGCACGCATTACTTGACATTGTTAACTCTTGGAAAATTTTTGATACTGATGAAAAAATTTGTAGATTTCTTCAAAAAAAGGAGGAATTCAAAGACTTGGATATCTACCATGAGTTAGAAGAGGAAACCAGGGACATAATCCAACTAAAAATGAATAAAATCCCCCCTAGGATATCCATGTTGGAATCCATGTTTGATTCCAATGATGCTTCTATCTCCACACCTAGTATTAATAGTGAATCATTAGGAAGGCGCAAGTAACTACCCCTACAAGTCTAGGAACAAAAGAAGACCCAATGGTTTACATATGGTCACAATGTTCTCCTTCAATGTTTACCCAGTTCACAAAACTCTTAATGGAGTTCATGGATGTTTTTTCCTAGTCTTACGAGGAACTCAAAGTCTACAATATGTAGGAGATAGTTCATTCCATACCTATAATCCTTGATTCGAATATTTATAAGTAGAAACAAAGGAAGAACAATCCTTCCTTAGAACAAATAATTAGGGTTGAGTTAGACAACATGGAAGCAACAAGGGTCATATACTCTGTTTGTTATTCACAGTGGGTATCCAATTTGGTTTTAGTTAGGAACAAAATCAAGGATATTCAATTATGTGATGATTTTTTATATTTGAACATGGTGTCCTTAAAATACAACTAACATATCCCACCTATGGATGAGATCCTATAACAAGTTTATGGTGCCCAAATCATGCCTATTTTAGATGGCTTCTTCGGCTACAATCAAAGAGCCCTCAAATATTCTAATTGTCACAAAACCACATTCACTACCCACTGGGGCACGTATGCATATCACAAAATGAATTTTGGTTTGAATAATGTCAGAAGAACCTTTAAACATGCTATGGCCATTACTTTTAGAGGCTTTATGGGTAATATTATAGTTGTCTACTTCGATGACCTCACAATATTCTCCAAAGAATGAGGTAGTCACTTTGATCGCCTTGGACAAGTACTTAGATGTTGCAAGTTTGGCACATCCTTAAACCATAAGAAGACTATTTATAGTGTCATGGAAGGAAAAATCTTGGGTCACATCATGTCTGAAGTGGGTGTCAAAGTTGACCTTGAGAGGGTGATAACAATTAAAAGGCTGCCCTTACCTGCCAATAAGAAAGAAATGCATTCTTTCTTTGGAAAGATAAATTTCTCAGGGTGCTTCATTCCCTATTTCATTCAATTTTTCAAACATATAAATTAGCTAATGAAGAAGGACATTAGGTTTGAATGGGAACCCCCTACGTGTCAGACTTTTGAGTATATTAAGCCATTGCTTATGCACCTTTGTTGATTAGTTTTGATCATTCTAAAGATTTTGTAACATATACCTAGCTCATCAAAGGATACTATTTATACAATTTTGTTACAAAAGGACCATGGAGAAAACTTTAGATCAATTTCCTTTGTAATCCAAAATTTTAACACACATTGACTAAACTATTCTCAACTTGAGAAACACAGTTATTATTTAGATAAAGCCTTGGAGCTATTTCAACAGGACAACCAGGGCCACAAATTTGAAGTCTTTGTGCCTACATCTCTTTTACTCACTACTTTGAACCAAACTGAACTGCATAGTAAGTGGTCTAAATGGATCATGTGCATGAAATAATATGACTTAGACATTAAACCAATGAAAATAATAAGGGGAACTATTTTGGTTGAACGCTAACTAAATCCCATGCATCTGTCATAATTGAATCACCTCAAGTAGAAGACTTGATTGCTTATGAAGAAATGATTAATGAAACTGAGTTGGCCTCACAACCACGGTCTTAACCTATTGTTTATTCTATAATCAATGGTGTTTGTCCACTAAACATGGATACTAAATCCAAGCAAACACTTCACTTACAAGTTATCTGATATGTCTTACACGATCAAATCCTTTATAGGAGAAATGATGATGGAGTTATGTTGCATTGTCTTATTCCTGATCAAGGCCAAATGACACTTGAACAATGTCATTCCAGGGTTTGCGAAGGTAAATTTTCAGAGAAAACCACTGAAACAATTTTTTTACATGCATGTTACTATTGGCCTTCCCTCCATGAAGATGTCCATTTACTAGTTCAAAAATGTGAAGCTTGCTAATGCTTCAGTGGGAAGTAGAAGTTAGTTAAATTTTCTCCTAAGCCCATTGAAGTACAAGTCCCCTTCACAAGATGGGGTGTGGACTTTATTAGGCCAATATCACCACCTTCTAGTGTGGGTCACATATTTTTCTTGACTGTTACTAAATACTTTGTGAAGTGGGTTGAAGCAGTTGCCCTTGGAAACACTATGAAACAACATATGGTAGAATTCATTCATCTTAACATTTTATTGGACTTCAGAATCCCTAATGAGATACTGACTAATAATGGATCAACTTTCATGTCTAATGTCATGCTTCCCCTTGGTGTCACATATGGCATCGAACTTTTCCAATATTCCACCTATTACCCCTAGGGTAATGCATTGATTGAGTCAACACATAAAAATATGATCTAGATCCTTAAGGGAATAGTCAGAGACAACAAGTGTGATTGGCACACTTAACTAAACTTTTCTTTATGGGATGATCAAGTAACACCCAAGACAACTACAGGCCAAAGTCCTTACACTCTAGTGTATGGAACCCCTTATGTTCTACTTATTCACTTGTAAATTCAAACCTTGAGGTTGGATATTTCTAAAGTATAATATGGTTTCCATCCCTTACAACATATTTCAAACACCCTAATCAAACTAGAGGAGGTTTGAAAATTTATGTTCGAACACCTCCAAAAGAAGCAAGAAATTTCCAAATGTTCATTTGAAAAAAGAGCCACGATGGTAAATTACAAAGTAGGAGATGATGACCTACTGCAGGAGAAAGCACATGAGGCCCCATCCAAACACCACAAGTTTGATTTGTTATGGTTGGGTCCTTACATTATCTATGAGGTTTTAGGGACCAATGATTTTAGATTAAAAACCTTTGATGGTGAACCACTCCAATTCCTAGTAAATGGTAGCCACCTAAAGTTCTTTACGCTTGATAGAGAAGACTGTCCCCATCTCTTTACGCTTGTTGGAAAAACTGAGATATGAGTGGACTGTGAGAGACACCCCTCTTTTATGCATTCCTAGCCCCATTCCCCATCTCTGTCCATATCCCCCAACAAATGGAATGACATTTTATTTATTAAAATTCAGAAAATACATTTCGCATATTACATCGCTTGGTCATATCCACATTCATATATACATTATGCATTAATTAAACTGGGGATTATGGTGGGGATGTTACAACCTTGTTCGACTTGTTTCAGGACCATAATATTTCCCCCTTAGGTGAGGCCATCTCAATATTATTTTGGAGTTCCAAAACCCTTCCATATGATATTTCCGTATGTCAAGTTTGTTCAATTTAGATTTCGTGAAGTGAGTACTTAGTTTGCAAAAATTTCAAAGTTGAGCCTTTTCTCTCGTAATTAGGCGGGTCTCATATGATCACAATCTTTCATAGAAGATAAAATGTGATTTATATTAATTTTATTAAAAATCCAATGGTTTTACTCTACACGGTTTAGGATAATATTTCTAACAAGCTATCATTTTCCTAATTTTGAATTTGTATGACTAGTCTATGAAGGGCATGAGTTGCACGTCTTCTAAATTGCCAAATTTCAAACCCGTGACTTCCCTATCAGTTTTTGTTCTGAAACACTACTCAAAAGGAAAATCATGCCTAATTTTGATGTAGGGAAGTGTAGGACCTTGCCAACAATATATATCATGCTAGGTTTTGAACCCCGATTGTTGAGAACGAGCCTTTGCAATTTCAAGACTAGTTTTAGGGGCCAGTTTGGTGACAGTGATTCATGGTTTAAAAATTGTCACTGGTAGGATTAGAATAAGAAAAATATAAGTTTGATTCTATATTTGACTCAGACACCTTTCTAACGATGCCTCATTTTCCTCATTTCGACATCATATGAACCAGTTAGAGTTGTCACAAATCTTTGAACTCATTGCGGCAGGGTAGTCTAACTAGCTTGCATGACAAAGGTTCAAACTAGTCAAAAAATCATGTAGTATCCCCATCTTAGATTTTTGTGTCAATATTATGAAAATAATTGTTGAGAAATTTCCTATGATACTTTGTTTTCATTAATTGAATATCAATTGGTAATGTGGCAACCTTCGCAAGTTTAAGTACAATGTGGGCCCCACTGTCAAATAAAGGTTTAGATGGCAAATATTCTTGGCCAAAATTGAGGGCCTAGGTGGCACATGATCAGTTGGAGGAATGTGTAGTCTTGATAGTCTCATTAATACCTCTCCAATGGCATGCCCCACGCTTCATTTCAACTCTGTCTCATCCAACCTCATTCTTAGTCTCTTTCAATGAAAGTCAAAGCCAACAATGTTGACTTTGCATGTATTTCAAAGAAAATAATAAAAACAATAAGTGATAAATATTAAATGTTAAATGTTAAAAAGTGGGGGAGGAGAGCATGGGCATGCCATGCACCCCCCCCNGGAAAATACAAATCTCTTGCTCTCTTTCAAGATCATTTGACAGGTTTGCACGAGAGGGGATGGCGCTCTGGTTCATGGGAAACAAGGGGACAACAAGTGGTACAACCTTTCAATAGTATTCCTTTAAACAAACAAGTACCCCAGGCTACCCACTCCTAAAAAAATATCTCCATTGTTGATCAAATTTCATCCTTGGTTGTTTTTACCATGGTTTATTGCTAAGTTAACCATTGGAGCATGTGCTCTCATTGGTTAAATATTTGAATAAGGTTGTTTATGACAGTTTGAGTGCATTATATTGGTAGTTCAAGATTTCTTTACTGGTAGTTTTGTTTTATTGTTGGGATGGTTGTCTACGTCTGTTGGTTTATATTCTCCTTCAAGTGTTGGGTAATTGTTGGTTGGCTTGCTTAGGAATCATTGGTTTACTTGGAAATATGTGGCTAAAATTTTATTGTTGGTTATGATTATTTATTAAAGAGTTTGGGTGCAGTGAGATTCGTTCAAAAATTGTGTTGGTTTGTTGATTTCCTAAGTTGTTTTATTGGCAAAAAATTGCAAGAGGAAGGCGATTTGAACCACTCTTGGGCCCAAGCCCTCTTTTAAAAAAAATATTGTGGGTTTCTCTTTTTCTTGGATATAACATGATTGTTCTTTCAAATTTGAAGAATAGGTGGTTTGAACCCCTAACCTTCCCTCCCCCCTTACCCCTTTGAAATTCCAAAGAAAAAGAAAAAAAAAACATAGATTGGAGAGGGAGGGGGTTGAAATCATGACTCATCATCCTTCTCTCCCCTCAACCATAAGATCTACAACTCCTATCCACATTTGAACCCTTTCTCCTCCTCTTGTTCTTTCCCCCACCCTCCTCCTCTCCTTTATCCTCTCTCCCTTTCCCCCAAACCCCTCAACCCTCACACTCTCTTCCCATCTCACTTGGTTGTGGCTCCACCATGGCCCCTTGATTCCCTATCCATTTTTTTTTATATAAACCAGGTTTGTACAAGGTTGTACATCCCATGGGCTCCATAAGAATGAAAACCAAAATTTTTGTTTTATGAAGATTCATATGGCGCAAGGGGTGGCATGTCAAAGTTTTTTTTTATAGATATCTTATATGGTTATTTATTTATATAAATAATAATGCACATGCTATATCTATATCTATATATAGATATTAACATAATATTTTATTCATTAAAAAGGTTGCGGTCGAGATCGATTAGTACAAAAATAGAACCATATATCATAACAAAATTCCAGTTCAGTCAAAGCTTCTAACAACCATATTCCTAACCCACCTCTATGATTTTTTCAAATTCTAACACTACTATATATCTGAACAAAATAAGTTCAATAATAGATACCATTAATACATACTACAAATCAAAACATGATTACGAATTAATATCTTGACCCCGACCCATCTATTTATCTATCATGTCATTAACATTAGATGGAACCACAGGGTCATTTAAATCTGGTAGTTGAGTTTCCTCCATAGAAGACAATCCTCCATTGTCCCCTCCAGAGGGTGTAGTCCCATGTTCCTATTCCCTCTGAGCAAGTTGTATCTACAAAGATTCAATTTGAATTCTGAGAAAACCAACCTCGTCCTGGAGTTGTCCCACCACGACCTTATGTTGACCCAGAGTGTCCAGTGTGAAGGATGTTGCAGAACTAAGTTAATTGACCCTAATAACTAGGCGTTGATGCTCCAAGAATTCATTGTCCTCCATTTACTCTTCCCATTGAACATCATTTTCTCAGTTTTCCATTACAGGTCAATTGCCAAAAGTACCCAACACTTGATTGCGAGGATGCCAAGAATAAATTAATACAACCAAGCCTTCACAATGTACAGGCGTACCACTAGATAAACCACTCCCCGCTTGAACTAACACACCAGAGAAGGAGCAAACCAAACTACAAACAAACTTATCCAACATGAAGCCGAGAAGAAATACAACATCCATATCTTCAGTGTCACATTTAATAACAAAACCACCAATCTGAATTAGAACCATACATGCCATTTGTACCTTAATATCCTTGTTCAAATAATCTCCCACGAGGTGGCCATGCGAGCACACAATATTGCAAATGACATTGCCCAAATTAGGTAGTCTAATCTGTACTTCCACCTCTTTTCCTTGCACTTCCATCATGGTTTCTTTCCCCTGTTGGGTCATATCCATTAGAATTGGAAAAAAATTGTACAGGATTCATACCCTCTTTCCAGATCTTGTCCTGTGCCCATGAAACAAAATACTATTCCCACTCATGAAACTAATTTCCTATCTTTCCCTTGGATTCATGATATGTTGATGAATTAATACCTGCATGCACTCTCCACGTGGTGACATATGAGACTCCACATGGTCCATACGGGCCCCACCTACATTCCTATCCCTCGTCATTAAGGAGGGTTGTCAAAGTGCACTTCACCACAAACCGCGAAGGAATCGAGGGCTAAACCAATGGTTCTATTGGCCATTTCATCAACTTATTTGTAATGTTTGTGAAGAACATGGAAAAAATGAACAATGAGATTTGAAAAAGAGATATGTATATGCTCAACAAGGACCTTCAAGCTAGGATCCTTGGGATATGATCCAATAACAAAATATCTGATAGTGTTTTTGGAATCACCCACAATGTTCCTATGATTAATTTGCCTTTGCTTTGCCAGCTGCACCCCCTCAAAAACCACATAAGATTCTGCCTTATTATTCAAGGTTGTACCAAGATTCCAATAAAAATCAAATTCTCGAGTTCCTCTAGGGCCATAAAGAACCCCTCTCGCACTTGCCTCCCCTTGATTTTCTTTAGAATCCCCATCAAAACATAGAGTATAACATGATTGGGAAAAATCCAAGAATGAAAATCTATTGAAGGAAAATGAAGTTGCCAGAATGATCTTTGTGACACCTTGCTACTAATTGTAATTGAAATATTAAGTTTGGACATACATAGTTCCTCCTTTATGTCTAGAATTTGTGTGGCATCCACTCTGATTCTCATGGAGTTAAAAAACTATGCCATTTTACCCAAAGAGCGCATTGCTATAAAGCTAGGATTGGGGTGCTTATTTTTGAAAATGACTCTATTCCTGGAAAGCCACAATTTCCAACACATATATTTAGGGGACACCCTCCACGCTCTTTGAAACACAAACTTACCATGAAAAGAGCCCTGATAGAATTATCCCCACTTTCCTAACAATGTTTTAATAGTTACGGGCCACACTACCTTATGGAACAATTTTGAATACACTAATTTCCATACCTGAATGGAGAATTCACATTCCAGGAACAAATGATGAGATGTTTGTAAATTTTTCAAACATAGGGCACAATGAAAGGGCTCTTGAAAACTCCTTCTACTCAAATTCTCCCCCATAAGGGGCTTACACAAGTATCTTGCAAAATATATTTATTTTTGGAAGCGCATTGTTATTCCAAATATTCCTCCACATAGAGGATTTTGTTGGAAGAGTGGTTTGTTGAAGCAGAGCATTATAACCTTCCTTTACCAAGTAGTCAACTACTCCCCAACTTCGACTATATTCTGCCTACAAATGGATCATGGCTTCCCCTTTAAGAGATAAAAATAAGTGTTGAACCAAATTGTTGATGTTGGGGGGGAGTGGACCCAAATCCCATCCCCTCTAATCTCCATTGGAATTTCAGGATGAAATATCAGATAACATGTGCTTGTGTTGATATGACAAACAACGCTTGAGTGGGACAAAAGAGAGATCCCAACAAAAAGGAAAGGAGACTAGTAATCCATCATTCCATATATTGATATGCTTCCTATTTCTCATAATCCAAGCAAGAGATTTTTAGAAGTGAGGGAGGGAAGCCCAAAGAAACTTCCAAATAGGATATTCAAACTTCCTGCATGGGGGATCATCCAAACATCTTCTTCTTTCCCCCAAAAAATATTTTTTCAGTAAGGCCCTTTTCCACCATTCATTTTCCCTCATCACCATTCTCCATAATAATTTTGATCCAAGGATTATGTTCATCAGTTCAAGATATCGAACACCCAAACCCCTATGTCCCTTGGGGGACCTTACCAAACTCCATTTTTCGAAATGAAATATTTTACTGTTATTTTTTCCTCCTTTCCATATAAATTTACATATTGCATGACACAAAGATTTTTAAATGCCAACATGAGCCAAAAGAGATAAGAATTGAAAAATAGGGAGAGAGGAAAAAACAAATTTGACAAGCACCAGTCTTCCTGATGGGTTCAGCCAATAAGCACCCCAAATTTCAACCTTCTCTTTTATTTTTTATAGAATAACTTGGCATGATTCACTTGGTAGCGATTTCAAACAAATTGACAATCCTAGATATTTATTTTTTTTCCAACCAACTGCAAATGGGAATTGGAAGAGGTGAGATATACCCATCAAAATATGAGCATTGATATTTCGAGTGTATAACTGACTTTTATTCTTATTTATTATCCCCCATTGAGATCTAAGTAAATTGGTCCAACACAAGTTTAAATATTTGAGCAATAATTTTTGAGACCCCTCCCATCAACAAAGTCTCATCCACAAATTGGGAATGATTAATTCTTTTGCCCCCTTTAGTGTTTTGAATTCTTGGGATTTCTCTCGAGTAACGCTCCCATTCTAGTATTCTATTAAGAGCTTCCGCCAAAAGAACATAAAGAAGAGGGGAGAGGGGAAAATCTTGTCTAAGTCCCCGAGATTCATTAAAAATGGGGGCTGACCTGTCGTTGATCAAAGGAGAAATCTAGGGATTGTTTATACAAGAACCAATCTAAGAGATAAAAGTCTTATTTAAGCCAAATTTCTTCAAGACTGCAATGGGAAAATTGTGTTTAGCTCTATCAAATGCATTGGCCATATCAAATTTTATAATCATACCTTTTTATAATGATCTGTTTCCCCTTGTCCAAATCTCACCAAGACATGATCTCACCACGTGGATGGATTGGTCTTTTAATTTTTGGATTGACAATTTCTAGAATTCTAAGAGTCAAAGTCAGGGAATCATCATCAGAGGGCCCTCAAATTTTTTTTCGTGAAAGAAAGACATGATCTGACCACGTGGATGGATTGGTCTTTTAATTTTTGGATCGACAATTTCTAGAATTCTAAGAGTCAAAGTCATGGAATTGTCATCAGGGGCCCCTCAAAATTTTTATTTTCTTTGTATTGACTGAGTGATCTTTCATGAAACCGGTCTTATTGGATAAATCTCATGGTCTTGCACTTTGAATAGTTTAGTTGTAGAAGCCCGCCGAAGGGTTGAAATCGAAATTTAAGACCCAAATTTTACACTCAACCCTCTTTTAACTTACCCGAACCACTTTCTGGGCACTTTCTAGGAAATTACATGCTTGTTTTCAATCCATTTGTGGCTCAAACAACTTGTTTTTCATAATTTCCAACCATATTAAATCACATGTCTATAGTTTTCTAAAGTTATTTTGACCTTAAGTTCTAGTATTTTTGCATAATCCATTCATCAGATAATTGTTTTAGACCTTGGTTTACCCAAACAACCAGTTTAGATAATTTTTCCAAGGCCATAAGGGGGAAAACAACTTGTTGTTCCCTTTTATTAGTTTGTTGGTGTGAAAACCAATGAGTTCATTTTTGCACGCATTTCCCACAAATACCAACCTGAGGCCCTTTTGGTCCTTTAGGGAGCTAAGGGAGGACAATACCCAAGATGGGTGGTCCTAAGAGTGGTTACCTACTGTTGGTTTAGACATATGACTTCTTAATTCTTCTTGGGTTGACCCAGGTTTAGATCTCAACATGTTTCCAACAAAACCCGTTAAGACTATAGGCCCTCCTGGTAAACTAGAAGGCAACGCTGTGCACAGGGTGCACAACACAGTCTCACCTGAGATAGTTCTATGGGTGACTGCAATACTTAGGTGTTTGCAGTCTAGGAATGAGTGGGGATCTGGGAGTGTATTCTATCTTGATTTATGCCTTAAACTTGTTATTGATTCAAGTATTCTTAAGATTCATTCATCTTTAGCCTCATGTAGGCATGCTAATACATCTAGTTGATCATTCATTCATAAGATAACCATTAACATAAAGTAACAATCAATAAACATCACACAGAACATAGGTTTTATCATGGTTCACCCCCTCTTGGGGTTACATCCATAAAGATTTGGTTTCTCTCCTCTTTTATTTAATCTGCTAGAAAATATGGT
The DNA here is from genome assembly GCA_010110895.2 of Picea sitchensis. Lineage (NCBI taxonomy): Eukaryota > Viridiplantae > Streptophyta > Pinopsida > Pinales > Pinaceae > Picea > Picea sitchensis. Next base: position 211,957 of record SNQJ01S0005717.1, on the reverse strand, counting down.
GTTGCGCGCATTACATCTTCAATCATACAATCATGATGAGGTTAAGGAACCTCTGTGAGGCAGGCTAGATCACATGAGGCTCCTTATCATGTGACCTAACCCTAAAAATCTAGCTTATTCGACTCTTCTATAACCTTATTCCCACAATTATCAACAACCTTCAATCACTTACCCAACCAACCTCTAACCTAGACCTCTTAGGTTATTATTTATACTTTTTTATAGGCTTATAGTCATTACAATCCTTATAAAAAATCCTACCCCTATTATGGTTAGGCTTGTCTACCTGTGTGCCATGTTGCTTTTCCTCTTGCATGTTGCTTTTCCTTCTTTTTATGCATGCTTCTTTCTTGCCTTCTGTTGCGTGCACTCCAAAATTAGGTCTTTCCTAAAATATATTTTCTCCAAAATTAGGCCTGTACCCAAAATAACTTTCCTTCTAAAAAAAGGACTGCGTCCAATAGGCCCCCAACATTGACATGTGGCTCATCTTGAGCCACTCAGGTAGTGTGCTCCTTGTACTTCCCAATCCAAAATGTGGGACTTTTCTGCTAGTTCCTTTCCTCTTTCCTTCATCTCACAAATTTTCCCATTAGGGCATCCACTGACTTCATTGTTATCTCCTCCTGCATTAATGTTGTTCCCTCTGTCTGTGCCTATGCCATACTTTTCTTCTCTTCCTACAATTGCGCAATCATCTGTGTTTCTTGCTCTTGGAGGGGTTCCAATTCAACTTGTATTTCTTGCTTCTTTGTCTGCGTTGTTTTCAACTATGTATGTAGAGTCTTCATTTCTTGAGTGCCCTTCAAGCGCTCCATGATACTCATTGTCTTCCACCATTGATTTAGCTCCTTTATGGCTGCAATGATTCTCTCCTCTTGTTGGTCCCACTATTGGACCTGTTCATATTCCTCTAGAAGAGTCCATATTTGTGCGGTTCTGTCGAACAACTCTTCTACTTCCCTTGCTTCTTTCTCCATCTCATCTATATGGAGTGAATATTGTTGTTCTCTCTATTCTCAAACCTTGGGAGGACTCGTAGAATTGAGCCTTTCTTTGAGTTCCTTAATTTTCTACTTATATATGTCAATTGTTTGTGAGTTCATGTTGATCTTCTCCTTTGCACTCCTCTCAGGTGCTTGCGCACTATCTGGGATGCGATCATATACTGTTGTTAATCACTGTTCTAGTTTATATATGTGTTCTTTCTCATCCTCTTTCTCTGAATTCAGTTGGTCGCATGTGATTTGTAGCATTTCAACAACTCCTCTACCCACCTCCAAGCTGGTTGCATCCATGCAGGCCCTGTATTGCACTTCTTACATTACCCTGGCGTGGAGTCTGTATAGTTCCTTGGTGGGTATTTGTGCCATGAAAAATTCCAATTGTTCCACATCCGCCATGGGTTTCTGCACAATCTCTTAATCCAATCTGATCATTTGGCACGTGACTGTAAATGTCTCCCTGCCTTGTACTACCAACTGCATTGTCTCCTCTCCTTCTTTATGTGCAGGGGGTTGCTATGTCTTTTCCTGTTGCTGCACTGTGGCCTGTGGTCTTGCTTGAATTTGTAATTGTCGTATATTTTCATGGACTTCTATGAGCTTGGCCATGATATCTTATCGTTGCGCTTCTGCAATGTAGACCACTTCTTCCCCCTATCTTGGACCTTGTCCATGACTAACTCTGCATCATCCTTTATCAGGGTGATGACTGGGTCTTCCGTGTTGTATTTTATTTTCTTGCATTCTTCTTTTTCCTCTGCTAGCTTCCTCATTGTCTGTGAGGGCTTCACCCCACTTGTTGTTCCCTGGACCCTCTCTTCTCCAGCCTGTAAGTATCCCCCTTTCCAGTCTGTGGCTGGATACCTATTGTTGTTGTTGTTGTTGTTCTCCTTGGTCGTTTTGGTACTGTGCTGGTTTCAGTTGGTTGATTCCGCGCCACAACCTTTCTAGTATTATCAGATGGGTTGTTCATTCTTGTTGAGGAACCTTCTTCATCCTTGTCCTTAGGCTTGGAGGATCGCACTGTGACTAGCCTTGTTGTTGGTTTTGTTACTGGCAATTTCCATTGCATAGGCCAATATTTGACTATCCAGTCCACTTCTTCCTTGGTGACACAATACTGCATTTCTAGCCATGCCTTCTTTGGATCCATTGCATCCTGGATCCACATGTGTTGCCTGGATTCCTTGAACCTGGCTATCCCTTCTTTCTCTTGGATGATCTCCACCAGTATGTGCCACACATTAGTTGTGTATTTTTGTATCTCCTCCAACAACATTGCAAAAAAAATATTGTTTGCTTGCTGAGTTTTGTTATCCTTGTCTTGCCAGAGGGACTCATATATGGTCGCATAACATTTCCCCTTCCTATCGAGAAACACTGAGAATTTTGGCTTCTTCCATCATGCTAATTCTATAAGAATGATCAACCAGGAGTAATAGAACTCAGTTCCATTATCCTGTGCATCTCTACAATCTACCAAAAACTGGTTCAACAGGTATGGTGCCCACTTGAACATTACTCCTTTCGTGCACTGCACGAGTACTACAATAACTCCCATCGACGCTTCTTCTTTTCAACATTTCCTTAGTAGCTTGCAATCCATAAGCTTGTTGGAGAACTTTGTCGTGTTGTCATTGATATCTTTGATAACAATGCCCCTATTACTTCGACTGGTGCCAAAATGTGCTTTGACCAGCTCTGTGATTTCCTTCTCGCGTGCCTTGTTATCCAAGTATTCCTTAAGATGCACACCAACTATAGGTAGTCCTGTAATCTTTGCAATCGGTGCCACATCTATTTGTACTGGCCTATCCATCCACAAGATGCCTCCATGCACGTGGGAGACTAGTTTTTAATGCAGAGTCTAATATTTTTACCGTGTCGAAAGTGCGGTATGTCTAATAGGTTCATGATGCCAGAGTTATAAAACCCCGTTATCCCCTGCACATGGTCCATTATCGGTTTACCTAGGGGTCCAATTTTCCTTGTGTTTGATAAATAAGACTCTTCAACCAAATATGGGAATTTAGTCGCGTCGTGCACATCGTGGTCAGAGTATCGAAGTTTGGGTACCTTTCCTAGCATATCATCCAGAGTGATCACTACGTCTGGGAGATATGGGAGTGTAATATCCATGGCATCCTGCACCTTTCTTTTATGTCCCACAATAGATGGGCCTGCCTCTGCTGTGTCTGTGTCCTCTTCTTCCCTTTCAGACTCCGAATGATTGGTGATGTCCTCGACCAACACTTCCTCGCCTTGATGGGTATGTCACGGTTCTGTTGTTTGGTCAGGCTTCGTATGCATATTAGGGTTAGGGTTTAGAATACCATCCAAACCCATAAAACTTTGCCTTATTTCTCCTTGCTATGTTGTCGATATTTCCTCTTCAACCCATGTTAGGCTGATTGATTCCATGTCTGAGGTGGTGACATCTTCAATCTCAACCACGTTCTCAGGCTATGTCATTCTTTTCTTACACCTTTGGCCCTACCGAGTAACCTGGACATATTGGCCTGATGCATCGAAATTTGGTGGGGTCATCTTCTCTCAAATCCCTCACTTGCTTGTTTCTTCATAAAATGATAGATATGGAAGGCTCTTTATATTTCAGTCTGTGCTAAAAAATCACTAAGTGTTGAATAAACACATGATTTCTGCCTTTAATATACCCGATCGTATCTGTTTTTCACTTTTTTCGTATATTTGCGCCGACAATAATTTTTCTTGCACGTTGTCTTCTGATGTTTGTCACAGTGATTACTGTGTGCGAATTTTTCTGCATATTCTTATGGTTCAATCCACTTCTGCGTCTTTTTGTGTTTTTCTTCCTTTTTCTATTTTTGTATTCCCTTTTCCCTCCTTTTATTTATTTTTATCATTTCTTTGTCCTAATCTCTGTTATAATACAATTATATACATGCCTTTCTCGTTGCATTGTAACTTTTAAGGGTTAGTAGGTCGACTGTCCCTGTAAAGTTTCAATCAACTACCGTTAATCATTCCTTTTAGTTATGTTCCTCCCAACTCTTTTAGCTATACAAATCCCTAATCCGTGACAATATTTACCTCATATGACCCTAGCCAATGCATTCTAAACTTACCAGGGTGTTGGAAAAATTGTTGTCATAGAGCAAGACTAGGTCTCCCTCCTTAAAACTCTTCTTTTTAATATTTCTGTCATGTCTGCATTTGTCTCTTTCTTTCTATATTTCCTCATGAAATCTTGTCAGAATATTGTCCTCTTCCATTTCCATTAGTTGATTTAACCTTTCCTGTACTCTGCCCTATTCTATCATGTTGGTGATTGCTGCTACACACAGATTGGGTACCTGAAATTCTAATGGCACCATTGCTTCCTGCCCATACACCAATCTGAATGGTGTCTGTCTTTTCAACTTCTTATATGTGGTCCTATATTCCCATAGTACTGCTGGTATCTTCAAGTCCCAACCATCTCTATTGACATTGCAGATTTTAGTCAGAGCATTGTCCAAGATCTTAATGAAAGCTTCTACTATTCCATTTTCCTGAGGATGATATGGTGTACTCTTCTGGTGATAGACTTCAAATTCCCCAGTCATAGATCTGATGGTAGCATTAATAAAATGAGTGCCTTGGTCACTCATCAGAATCCTAGGACACCCAAATTTGGTGATCATTTTCTCAAACAAGAAGTGTGCTACTGTCTTTGTGCTACAGTCTTTGACTGGTGCTGCTTCTACCCATCTTGTTAAGTATTCAATCATATTAATGATATACCTAGTTCTTGACCTTTTTCTGTTGGGTTAATAGGTCCCAAAAATTCTATTTCCCATTTGTCAAATACCTGTAGAGTCACTTGTGGTCTTAAAGGCATCTCATCCCTTCTGTTAGGTTTTCCAACCCTCTGACAGATATCACATTTCTGAAAATATTCCTTGGCATCTTTATGGACTATTAGCCACCATAATCCTACACGCAATACCTTCTGTGTGATATCTTTTCTTGCATAGTGTCCTCCAACTATACCTTCATGAGCTTATACTAAAATTCCGGGCCTTTCATGTTCCAATACACACCTTCTCAAAATATTGTCTACGCTCATTTTGTATAAATGTCTTGAAATAAGTTGATAGTATACGACTCTGACTACCATATTTTTCTTCTGTGCATTGCTAAAATCTTGTGGCACAACCCCTGAATTTAAGTATTCAATAATATTAACGAAGTGTTCATCAGCTACCTGTACTGAAACTAACTATGCGTCAGGGAAGTTGTCTTCCAAGTTAGTAGGTTCTTCTGCATTAGTTACCATTGACATGTGATCAGGTTATGCATTCGACTTCCTTGGTTTTACTATCACTTCAAAATCAAATTTTTGAAATAATAATAACCATCTATATATCCCCCCCCCCAACGTTGGCTTGTTGACTAGATATTTGAGGGAAAAATGGTCCATGAACATTTTAAAGTGTTTACCCAGTAAATAGTGACTAAATTTATGAAGTGCATATGCCATGGCTAGGCCTTCTCTTTCTGTGGTGTTGTAGTTCTGCTATGATTCTAACAACTTTCTACCTTCAAAGGCTATAGGATGGTCTAAGTCCCCTGCTCCTAGCTGCGCTATAATTTCTCCAAGTGTTATGGCTGATGCATCTACATGCACATGAAATGTCTTTTCCCAATCTATAAATACTAGTACAGGTGTTGTTACCATCTTTTATTTTAAAGTGTCCAATCCTTGCTAACTATCCTCATTCCACTGAAATATGGGGTCCTTCTTTAACAGTTTTTCCATTGGTGCAGTAATCTGTGCATAACCCTTTATAAAATTCCTGTAATAGCTTGTATGTCCTAGTGCTGCTCTTAATTGGCGCACTGACTTTGGTGGTGGTAAATTTACAATGACTGCAATCTTATCAGGATCCACTGGTAAACCTTGTTTACATACTATATGTCCGAACAATATTCCAAAAGGTGTACCAAAAATGCATTTCTTTATATTCAATGATATCTGACATTGCCTACATCTTTCCAACATTAGTCTTAGCACTTCTACATGGTCCTTTAATAGACTATATATAGTCCAGTCATCCAGATATACTTCTAAAAACTAAGAGCTATGGATTATTTAAAAGCATCTATGGCTACTCTTGAAAATATGGTTGGTGCATTATTTAGTCCAAATGGCATGACTTTATATTAGTAGGATCCCCATTCTGTATCAAAAGTAGTTTTATACCTGTCTTCTGGAGCTATTTTGATCTGATGGTAACCTGAGAATCCATCTGTAAATGAATAGGCTTCCTGGCCTCCCAGATTCTCTAAGACCTCATCTATAAAAGGGGTAGGGAATGGGTCATGTAAGAAAAAATCATTAAGTTTCCTCATATGTACACAAATGATTATCCCCCCTTGTTTCTTTTCTTAGACTACCATAGGACTGATCCACTTAGATTCCTCCACTGGTTCTATGATACCATCTTCCAACATTCTATCAATTTCTGCTTTCACTTTCTGCTTACATAATGGATTTAGTCCGTAGGGTATTTGCCTGACAGGTCTAGCCTTAGGTTTGAGGGGTATCTTCATCTCACCTAGCTCCCTTTCTATTCCTTTCATATTTGTAAAGGTTGTTGGAAATAGATCACTGTATTAATGCAATAACTCTGTTATTCTTTCTACTGTTTGCTCATCTCAATAGTCTCCAACACTTGCCATTTTAGGATCGTCATTTGTCCCAATATTGAATTTATTAACTTTGATTGGTGCAATAAATACTTCTAATTTCAGAGATGGACCTTCCACATCTCTTTCTGCTTCAATCTCTATCATTTGAATGTTGCACAGATCATCTTCATTTGGTGCTTCCTCTTCAACATGATAACATGAGAGTAACTCTTTGACTATTTGTCTATTCTGTTGTTGATATTCTGTCATGATTTCAACTTCTGGTTCATCAATAAATTTCATTCCCTATATCAATTTCAATGCTAAATCAATGTTGGGGTTCTCATGTTCAAATGAGAAGTTTACTACAAAATTCTATTGTAATCTTGTCCATTCTGTAGTGCCTCTGTACATATCCTGGTCTATATACCAGTTCCCTAGGATTCCTTCCAATGTATGGATAAAGTAATGAGTCCATTCCTCTAGTGGTGTCATCCTCCATTGTGCCTTGCACTTTTCCAAGTGTTCCACTGATGTTCCTTGTCCATCGTACCTTTGCAATTTATTTCTCCCCATCTCCTGTGCCAAATCTAATGCACAATAGTTTTTTACATAAATACCAGTCTTGAATGGTTTCTTTATGTGCACCCCACCATCTTGCAGGTGTAGAATTGAGTGCGATATCTAGGGATAAAAGCCTCTGATTTTCTAACACTTCGTCTTCATATTTTTTCAAGAATTACTCTAAGTCATTTAATCCATGAAAACTTGGAGGTTCTCTTATCTCTATACCAACCCATCTCATCGCGCGGTCTACTCTCTCACATCTCCTTGTTGAAACTTCATGTAATCGCTGTTGCCAATTCTCCAAACCTATGTTTGGGTCAGAAGCAGATGATGTAATTCTTCTCCAGCTGAGTACCCCCTCCACAGTTGGGTTAAAATAATCTTCTTCTCACGTAGTGGTTCTGTACAACTGGTTTATTTCCTACAGATCGAAACAAGTGGGCTCTACAAACCTTTCTCCTTCTATAGGATCCAATGGTGCAATGACTCTATATTCGCCTGATTCAAAATTCATTTTTTCTTGTTTTCAATTTGATTATAGCTTGGTTATCAAATGCCCAATCCAATCCAAGCAATGTTGGGTGAGTTGTTGTGCCATCTACTATCTCTATTACTTTACAATACTCCATAGTGTGCACTCCATCCAAATCTATTGTTACCTCTTTAAGACTTTCAATTGGTAGCACTCTGTGTTGATTTTCTAATTTCAATTGGACATGTGAATAGCCTAAGGTAGGCTCCTCCATACAATGCCATGTCTTATTAGGTAAGAAATTTACTTCAGAGCCTAGGTCCAGTATCACATCACCCATATTAAAATCCCCAATGTTGGCATACAGTCTGAATTCTCTGCTTTTCCTTCTTCTTGTATGGAGATGATTGACTGTTTTCTGTTCTAACTTTCCTTCCACCTTGGTGTTACATCTTTCTAACATATCTTGTAAAACCTTAACAAATGATGGGTCACTCAATAACTTAACACAATATTGTAGAAAAGTATTTAGGGTACTTACTTTCTTAAAAGGTTGTCCTTCACTTGTATGTTTATTGGTTTCTTCTCTCCTATATATTGTCTGAGGTTAACGACCCAGGGTTCATGTTTGTTCAGGTTTCCAACAAATCCTCTAAAACTATTGACCCTCTTGGCAAACCAGAAGGCAACACATCGCACAGAGTGCACTGCGCTGTCTCACCCAAGATAGTGTTAATGGGTGGCTGTAATACTCATGTGTTTACGTCCTAGGATTGAGTGCGAGATATGAGAATTGTATATTGCACAACTATTATAACTTGTAAACACAATATATCGTCATTTGCGAATACACAGGAAATATAACGACCCATTCATTAAAAATAACAATAACTATTGAAGACAATAAAAATATGCATGCATTCATCACATAACATAGATGTTACCATGGTTCATCCCCTCCTGGGCTACGTCCACAAAGATCTGGATTTTGGCTCTTTTATTATAGTATTTTCGCATCTACAACGCCGCACACGTTACAATTCTTCTTAGTTGGGTAAGATCTATATGAGGTGGACTAGATCGCACCAGGATCCTCATCCCGCGATCTAACCCTCAAGATCCACCCTCCCTAGTCCTCTCTAGCTCAACAACTTACAAAATTAGGTCATACAACAAAATACTACACATATCGACTTGCTACAACAACTCCCTCTACAATAACGATTCTTCTCTATAAAAATAAGAACCCTTATGATACCTAAGTATCTATATTTATATGTTTTTGGCTCTTCAACCATTACAATACATTACCAAATACCTAACCCTAACGTCGTTAGGTCTTCCCTGCATGCACGCATGCTGTTCTTCCTTCCAACTGTCACTTTCCTCATGCATTCTTTCTTTCCCAAAATCGCCTTTCTTTTCTGCTTTGGCCTTCTTCCAATAGGCCCCCAACACTGACATGTGGCTCGTCTCGATACACCTAACACAAATCTTCGATCTCTCTGGTGATCGCCTGGAACTTTGCTTTGTGCTCTATTTTCTGTATCTGCGCTTGCACAGTCTTCTCTTTGAGTGTGTCCACTATCTGGATTGCAATTTTGTCACTGATCAATTCCGCACACTCTGCCTAGGTCTATGCTATATGTGTCTTGGCTTCCTTTGCCTGTGCCAGGACTTCCGCTACCCGCTCTTGAAACAATTCCATTTGAGCATGATGCTCCTTCTTTTGCGTTTGCGCAATGGTAAGTTCTGTATGTAGTTTCTTCATGTCCTACTCCCCTTTGATGCAGTCTTTGATGGACATTGTCTTCTGCCTCTGCTTGAGGTCCTGGATAGCTGCGCTTATCCTTTATTCTTCCTTGTTCAACTTCTAGACTGTCTGATCCTCTTCTAACTTTGTCCAAAGCTCTACTGCTTTATCGAACAAGTCAATTGATATGCTGACTTGTTTCTCTATCTCATGTAGCTGCGCCATTACCTCCTGCTTCCTTTGCCGCTTTAGTGCCGGTGGAGTGGTTGGTGTGAGATTCTCGATCTCCTTATGATATTGATAGATTGCTTGCACAATCTGATCAATCTTTTCTACTGCTGTGATTTCATCAGTCTAGATGGTCTTTGGGATCTTCTCGTAAGTTCCTGTGAATTTCTGCTCCAATCCATTCTTGTGCTCCCTTTCCTCTTGGGTTTCGAACTTAGCCTGCTCGCATAATATTTCCAACGTGTCCCGCTTCTCCGTCGCTTTTTGTAATTAGGCTAAGTCTGTGCGTGCATGAGACTGTACCTCTTGAGTAACGCTCACCTGCAATTTGTGTAAAGCCTTGGATGGTATCCATGCAATACCAATTGAATTTGGCTTAAGTACTTTAGGGATGTCTACCCCATGATTTCATCCATGCGCAACATACTGGGTGTGATGTGGAATGTTGTGCTTTGTTTTGGTATTGTATGAAGTGTATCACACTTTCCTTCTTCCAATCTTTCCTTTGTCTACGGTGCTAATGGCCCTGTTCCCATGCTGCTTCCTGCTGTGTGTAATTCCCCGATTTGCTTGAGGAACTGCCACATATATGTTGACTCCTCTTGAATCCTATCCCTATGGTGCACAAAATTGTCAAAATCCTCGGATAGACAATCCTGGACCATTCGGGCTATCATTTCTCCATCGTCCTCCGTGATCATATATTCTGGAGGTGTTCTTTGTGCCTTCATATTCTTGTGCGCTCCAACTATCTGCGTGGCTTGCCTCTTATTCCCACCTAGTTCTTGTGAGTTGGGACTTGGTGTGGTCCCCTACGCTGCCTCAACTTGTTTCTACTACACTTGAGTTGGCTGTGTAGTGTTCTTTTTCCCCTTCTAGGTCCCTATCTTAGCTGCCCCTTCGTCTGTCTACTTTGTCTTTGTCTAGCCCGTCCTCCATTTCTTGGGCACTGGGACTTCTTGAGGCTGTGTTTCTCCCTGCCCTGCCTCTTCTTCCACTTTCCTTTCCAGCAAATCTTGGGTGAGGACTGTAATATTCCATTCATATTCCCAGTATTTGATCACCATGTCGATGTCGCCCTCTGTGATACAATAGCACATTTGTAGCCACTGCTTATCGAGGTCCTTTCACGCCTATATCCACATCATATTTTGTGTGGCCTTGAAGTTGGCGTTGTCCTGATACCGCGTGACAACCTCTGGTGTTATTCTCCACATGTTGATGGCCTTCTACAAATCACGTAGGTATCCTTCAAATATGGACCCATTCATCCTTTTGTGCCTAACATACGGTGTGGATTTCAACTATAAATATCTCTCTCCCTGATTAGGTTTGGGTTTGGTACCGAAAGTTACATATCTTGGTTCCCTCCATCCCATAAAGGCTATTAACATGATTAACCATGAATAGTGAAACTTTGTTCCTAGATCCTACACATCCTTGCAGTCATCCAGGAACAAGTTCAAGAGATAGAGTGCCCAACTTACTGTGGTGCCCTCAACACACTGAGCTACAACTGCGACAACCCCAGCCGGAACTTCCTCCCTGCGACATTTTCTTAGAAGCTTACAAGATAATGTTTTTGTGCCCATTTGTGTTGCGACATCGTTGATCCTCTCGATAATGATTCCTAGTGTCCCCCTGTCGGTACCATACTTCTTCTTCATCTCTTCCTCTAGTGCTTTCTCCTTGGATTTGTCGTCAAGAAATTGTGCAGGATCCATTCCCCGGGATGGCAACCCTGTTATGTTCGCAATAAGCTCTACGTATATCGAGACAAGCTTGTCCAACCGTATGTCCCCGCCATGTGTGAATGAAAACAACTGTTTGACGCACCCTCTTGTGTACTATCCTCTGCCAAAGTGTGGTAGGTATAGTAGACCTAAAATCCATGTTTTTTCCAATCCTGTTGCCTATTGGAGTGGCTAATCAATCAGTTCCCCAATCGGATTTACGCCCATAGTCTCTGAGTATACTCTCTTTGCAATTTCGGGAAACTTGTCTATGTTTGCTACATCATGGTTTGATTATTTTAGCTTGTCAATCTGCCCTAGCAAGCCTTCTTCCACTCGTACCCCATCTGGTATATGCGGTAGAATGAGGGCTGCAATAGGTTGCTTGCAAGGTGACCTAGGTATCTACTTCTTGTATTTCTTCGGTGATGGCTAGATCGATGTTCCGACGGCTCTCATTTGTACTTCAGAATACCATTCTAGCCAACCTGTGACATCTTCTACTGTTCCTTCTAGTGGGTGGTCTGACATAGTTGTTTGAGACTCATTCGGCTCGACTGTTGTTTCCTGATTCGTCGCTGGGCCATTGACCTTTGGAGCTGCTTCAATGTTCTATGGTTGCACCTCCTTTAGGTTTTCTACGTCCTGGTTCTGCTGTTCTTGTGCCTCTATCAACGTATCTACATTTGTGCACTCTGGTGCTAGCTGTTGGGTTTCTTCCACTACAGGTGTGGGGTTCACCGATGTTGTGTCTAGAGATGGGATTTCATCGATATTGATGGCCTATGATGACTGTTGTTCATGTTCTTCCAATTGTACCCGTGACCTGGTTCTAACTCTGGGTTGTCTGGCACTGTGGCTTACTTCTTATTGCTTTGGTGGTGCCATGGTGGTGACTGTCGAACGTTTGCTGAGTTTGAATGGTCTCTGTAACCTCTGTGAACTCTGCTTTGTGCTCCTTAGCCTCTATCACTTCCTGTTTGTTCTCTTTTCATAAATGGACTCTTTGCTCCCACGTTCGTGTGTTGTATGGGCATCACATGAAGATTGTCAAGGACGCTTCCTTAATTATGGGTTCAATGCACCTCCAGTTCTTTCGTACTTTCCATTACTCTCCCTTGTTGTCTCTAGTTGGTGCGATTAATGTGGTGTCCCATCGATCCTTTCTGTCATTCAATTCCGTATACCGCCGCATTTTCATACCTCTTTTGCCTTCTTTCTGTTTCCCACTTGTTTCCCCTTTGGTCGGACCGTTATCCTTATACTTCCCAAGTTTGTATTCCTAAGTGTGCGTGCTCTTTCTTCTTTCAATGCACTTTGCCTTTGTTGGTACTGTTTGAATTTTTATTTTTATTTTTATTTTTTGTCCTTTTTTTTAACTGCACGGTGTGTAGTCGACTATCCTTGTACAATTTCAGTCAGCTCCCGTTGATCATCCCTCTGAGTTCTACACCTGATAAGTCTTTCAATTGTACATCTCCTCCATCTGTGACAATTTTTACCTCGTATGGTCCTAACTAATGCATCCTGATCTTTCCTGGGTGCTAAAACGATTTGATATCATACATCAATACTAAATCTCCTTCCTTGAAAGTCTTCTTCTTGATGTACCTATCATGCCATGCCTGATCTCTTTCTTTTTGAACTTGTTGGTGAAATCTTGCTAAGATCTGATCTTTCTCCATGATCATCTACTAATTTAGTCTCTCTTGTACTACGCCTCGTTCTGTCATGTGTGTAATTGCTGCTACGCGCAAGCTTGGTACTAAAAATTCTAATGGCACTACTGCTTCTTGGCCATAGACCAGTTTAAATGGTGTGTGACCTATCAAATTTTTGCACGTAGTCCTGTAGGCCCATAATACTATTGTTACTTTGAGGTCCCATTCATCCTTGTTGATGTTACAGATCTTTGTCAGCGCATTCTCAAGGATTTTGTTAAATTCTTCCACTGTACCATTTGCATGTGGCTGATATGGTGTGCTCTTTTGATGATGGCATTCAAACTCTTCAGTCATATCAGTAATGGTGTTGTTTATGAAGTGCGTTCCTTGGTTGGTCATCAAAACTCTTGGGCATCCAAATCTAGTGATTACTTGTTCAAATAAAAAGTGTGTTGCTATTTCTGCGCTGCAATCCTTCATTGGTGCAGCTTCCGCCCATCTTGCTAGGTACTCTATCGTAGTGATGACGTATCTTGCTCCTGTTCTTTTCATTGGTGAGTTGATTGGTCCCACAAAGTCTATTTCCCACTTATCGAATGCCTGTAATGCTACTTGTGGTCATAATGGCATCTCGTTCCTTCTGTTGGGTTTACCTACCCTTTGGAAAACATCACATCTCTGACAGTACTCCTTCGAGTCTCTGTGAATCGTCGGCCACCATAGTCCTATGTGCAATACCTTCTACGCTATAGATTTTCTTGCGTAATGTCCTACTATTGTTCCCTCATGGGCTTCTATTAAGACTCTTGGTATTTCGTGCTCTAGCATGTACCTTGGCAAGATGCTATCTGCACCCATTTTGTATAAGTGTCCTGCAATAAGTTGATAGTCTGCGGTGCAGACTACAAGGTTTTTCTTCTGTGCGGTGTTATACTCCTATGGCGTAGTACCTGTGCTTAAGTACTGAATAATATCTGCAAAGTATTCATCAATGATCTGGACTGAAAATAACTGTGCATCCGGGAAGTTGTCTTCTAAATTCGTAGGTTCTTCTCCATTTGTGACTCTTGATAGGTGGTCATGTCCTGCATTCAATTTTACTGGCTTAAATATTACTTCAAAGTCAAATTCTTGAAATAATGGTAACCATCGACAGATTCTCCCCCCCAACATTGGCTTGTTGACTAGGTATTTCAGGGTTGAGTGATCTGTGAACATCTTAAAGTGTTTTCCCAATACGTAGTGTCTGAATTTTTGTAGTGCGTAGACCATAGCTCAACCTTTTCTCTCTGTGGTTTTACAGTTCTTCTCCGATTTTGATAGTTTCCTTCTCGCAAATGATATCAGGTGATCTAAGTCTCCCACTCCTGGCTGCGCTAAGATAGCTCCAAGTGCTATGGCTGATGCATCTACATGCACATGGAATGTCTTCTCCCAGTCTGGAAATACTAATATTGGTGTGGTGACCATATTTTCCTTCTGGGTATTCAGACCGTGTTGACACTCGTCGTTCCACTGAAACTTTGTATCCTTTCTTAATAGTTTTTCCATCGGCACGGTAATCTGCGTGTATCCTTTGATGAACTTTCTATAGTATTCTATGTGTCCCGATGTCACTCTTAACTGACATACTATTTTTGGTGGTTGTTCACGGTCAATTTGTCACCGAGTGAGCAAAATGGAGACCGCTCTGCATGCCCTGTTGGGTTCACCAAGGCAGAACATCTGTGGCAGCAAGGGTTAACAGAAAATAGAAAACAAAACAGAATACAATATATCTAACAACTGAAAGCAAATAACAATAAAAACATCAAACGTAAGACAAGGGAGTCATTAATGGTTTCAAGGCTTGATCTATTAGCAAAACTAGAGCACACGCTGAAGACAGAGATAGGGGTTCCCTCTCCCTCCAGCGGAAGGTCCTTCGGGGCCCTCAAAAAAATGATTTCCTTACAAAATGAACAGAACAAAAATGAGTGGTGAGAGAACTCTGGATTACACAGCTGATGGACTGGTT
>SNQJ01S0005717.1:110244-196854 GCA_010110895.2 Picea sitchensis | reverse complement strand
CCAGGCGATCACGTAACCAACTTCCGGTGTAAACACAGACCTGTTTAGGGTTCACTTAAGCCATTAATTCGCCGAATTTGCAGAGCCGACCCTGATCTGAAGGTCAAATCATCTTGGGGGCCGGTCCATTGGTGGTCGGGAGGCCGACTTAAGAAATTAATGCGCGATATTAGCATATGCGCGGATTTTTATGTTGACAGGCGCGCGTCGGGGCGCGCATGCGCCAAAAACACGTTTTTGTCCCGCGCATATGCACGCGCACCAAGCTGCTGTAAAGTGCCCTTCAATTTTTGGTTACTTTGTATAGTTTTTGACCCTTCTGGAATGCTGTGAACTTAATTCGGTGCCATGAATGACTTCATTGTTGTTTTGGTGATGTGGAGTTCTTGTCGCCATGTGCAGACGAAATTTCAGTGATAACAGTGGTGGTAAGTTAACAATTACTACAATATTTGTATGATCTACTAATAAACCTTGTTTGCATACTATATGTTCTAATAGTATCCCAAATGATGTTCTGAATATGAATTTCTTAATGTTTAGTGATATCTGGCACTGTCTGCATCTTTCTAACATTAGATGGAATATTTCTACATGTTCTTTCAATAAACTATAGACTGTCCAATCATCCAAGTATACTTCTATAAACTGGTGGATGAACTCCTTAAACACAACAATGACTACTCTGGAAAAGATTTCTGGTGCATTCTTCAATCCAAATGGCATGACTATGTATTGGTAAGATCCCCATTCTGTTGCAAAGGTGGTTTTGTATGTGTCTTCCTGTGCTATCTTAATCTATCGGTAGCCTGAGAATCCATCAGTGAATGAGTAAGCTTCATGTCCTCCTACATTTTCTAACACTTCGTCCATGAAAGGTGTAGGGAATGGGTCATGTAGGCATGCATCATTCAACTTCCTCAAGTTGACACATATCTGTATTCCTCCTTGTTTCTTTTCCTGAACTACTATCAGGCTTATCCATTCAGATTCTTCCGCTGGCTCTATGATTCTGGCTTCGAGCATTATGTCGATCTCAACTTTGAATTTCTGCTTGTATATCAGGTTCAGTCTATATGGTCGTTGTCTGATTGGTCTCGCTTCGGCTCTGAGTGGTATCTTCATTTATCCTAGCTCTCCTACTATACCCTTCATCTCTGTAAATTTCATGGGAAATAGGTCGCTGTACTCACACAATAAATCTGTTATGCTTTCTACCATTTGTTCATCCCAATAATCTCTGATGTTGTCCATCTTGGGATTTTTAGTTGTCCCGATGTTGACTTTCTTTACCTTGATCGACATGACAATAACTTCAGATTCTATAGGCAGGTCTTCCACTTCTCTCTCACCTCCCACTTCCTCGATCTAAATATCGTGCGGGTCATCTTCCTCTGGTGCATCTTCGTGCACATGGTAACATGACAACAATTCCTTAACTGTCTGTTTGTTCTGCTATTACTCTTCTGTTATGAGCTCGACTTCCAGTTCCTTGATGAGTATCATTCCTCTTATTTTTTTGAGATCTACATCTATGTTGGGGTTTTCATGTTCAAATGAAAAAATGACTATAAAATTCTGTTGCAATGTTGTCCAGGTCACAGCTCCCTTGCGCAATTCCTGGTCTGTATACTAGTTCACTGGTATGCCCTCAAGAGTGTGTATGAAATGATGAGACCATTCCTCAGGGGGTGTCATTTCCACAGTGTTCTACACTTCTCCAAGTGTTCCGTTGGTGCCCCCTGTCCATCATACTTATGATGTTGCTTGTTGTCGTTTTGTTTTGCGCTGAACCTTATGCGCAATAACCACTTACATTGGTACCAATCTATGATTGTCTCATTGTGTGTGCCCCACCATCTTGCTGGTGTGGCCTTGAGTGCTATATCAAGTGCTAACAATATTTGGTTCTCTGAAACTTCATCTTCTTACTATGTCAAGAATGTTTCCATATCGTTTATTCCATGGAAACTGGGTGGTTCCCTTATCTCCGTACCTATCCATCTTACTGCGCGGTCTATTCATGCGCATCTTCTCGTGGAAACTTCATGTAGCCTTTGTTGCTAGTTCTCTAAATATGTATCTGAGTTTGTTGCACATGAAGTAATTCTCAACCAACTAAGTACTCCGTCTGCAGTTGGGTTTATGTAATCCTCATCGCGCACAATTGTTCTGTACAACTGGCTGATTTCCTCTAAGTCTAAGAAAGTAGTTTCTACAAACCTTTCCCCTTCTGATGGGTCTAATGGTGCGATGACCCTGTATTCACCTGACTCAAATGTCATTTTTCATGTATTTAGATTGATTATGGAATGGTTGTCAAACGCCCAATCCAAGCCAAGCAACGTTGAGTATGGTGTTGTGCCGTCCACTATTTTGATTACTTCAAAGTCTGCTTTAGTGCGCACCCCATCTAGGTCTACTGTCACTCCTTTTAATCTATCGATTGGTGGGAATCTATGTTGGTTTGCTAGTTTTAGTTAAACTGGTGAATATCCTAATGTGGGCTCTCCTATACATTTCCATGTCTCCTTTAGTAATACATTGACCTCAGATCCCAGATCCAATATGATGTCTCCCATGTTGAAGTCTCCAATGTTTTCATTCAGTCTGAATTCCCTACTTGTTCTTCTCCTGGCATGTAGGTGATTAACTGTCTTTTGTTCTAGTGTTCCTTCTGTCTCCATACTACATTTTTCTAATATGTTTTGCAGAATTTTTATAGATGATGGATCATTTAATACTTTTAAACATGCTTGCAAAAAGCCTTTGATTGTACTTACTTGTCCCTTGGAATGTATCTCGTTGGTACAATCCAATAACAGAGGCATCTCGTATTCTGGTGCTTCCTTGCTTTGTTGTGCAGTTGAAGTCGTCGCAATGTCCTCCTTCTGAAATTCTTATCGGGCTTCCTTAAATATCTCCTTCTCCTCCTGTGTGTCAAACTACTTCCTTGGTTCAATGTTCTTATTCACCCATTGATTTTGTGCTAGCTCTTGTCGAATTGCATCATCCCCTGTTTTAGCTCCTACGTGGGTAACTATGTTGATGTTCTGTCCTTCATCCCTTGCTTCGGCTGAGATCCACTAAACATTTTGGTTTTTTTGGTTTCTCTTTTCCTGAATCTCTACTAGTAGTGTCAGACATTCTTCTGTATCATGGTCCGATGCACGACAATACATACATGTTGCTGGTGGAAGTGGACATTCCCTTGCATAATGTCTAGGTTGTTGACAATTATGACATACCACTGGTCCTCTACCTCATCCAAAATATCCTCTTTCTCGTCCTCCACCTCTTTAGCCTGCTCAATCTCTTCTCGATGCGTTATACTAAGGCACCTGATTATACTGTGCGATATTGTACTGAGGCTATGCTGTGTTGTACTGTGGCTGCACATTATTATATGGTTTCTATGCAGTATTATACTGTTGCTGTGCAGTGTGGTATGTATCTAGAACTTGATTAAACTATGGTACGACTTGCCCAATCATCATTTATGTATGCACTTTATATGAATCTGAGGTCCTTTCTCTCATCAACTCCATGGTTCTACAATCTTTGTCTTCATGGCCCACTTACTTGCAAAGTTTCAATACAAACTCTTTGGGACTGTCTGGTATTTATGCATCATAGGGAAGTGATATGGGTCATGGCCTGGTTTCTTACATACTTTACACCATAGTCCTCCTATTGGTAACAGGTTTGGCATTCTGGCTGCCATATACTGCGCGAATGTTAGACATTCATTCTTTTGATGTCCTTCCATCCTGCATGTAGTGCACCAAACAACTTCCCATTTATCCTTATTCCTATTCTGGTTGAGTTGGAACATTAAGTTCATCAAATCCTCCTTTAGTTCATCGATAGCTGGATCTGTTTGTTGATACTAGTTTTCTTCCAGTTGCAGGGCTGCCTACAAAGCCTCCACCTATGTTTGAAACTTTTGTTGTCGCAGTAGATATTTTAAGTGTGGGAGTAGTGAATTGAAAAGCAAGTGCCGATGTTTCATGTCGGTCACGAGGTATTTCAACTTCCCCTTCAGTTGATTGAATCTCTGGTCAATATCCCATATGGATTCTCTCAGTTTTTATCTAATTTTGATCATCTCATTCATGTATTGATCTTCTGAGCTCGGCTTTTGGAATTCGTTGATGAACAGTTTCTTGATGTCTACAATTGTTCTGGTTGTCCCTAGTGGATTGTTCATAGCTAATCTCATGTACCAATCCAATGCGCGATCCCTTAACATAATTGCTAGTTGTGCTAGTTTAGTATCTTCATCTGTAATATGTTTTTCTTCCCAAATCTTCTCATAGATGAACAAATGCTTTTTCGGGTCCTCCGACACTTCTCCTTTAAATTCTGGTAACCTAAAGGTGGGATCATGTCCTGCCATTATGAATGTTGGACTACTACCTCTACATGGTGTAGATACCTGACTAGTGTTGCATGAACTGGCTCCTCCAGTTGTTGCTCCTTGTGTAGACATACTTCCTGCTGTCTGACTTCTTCCGAATTTTGGTTGTCTAAATGGTGTTGCTCTCTTTGGTCTATTAGTCGCACATGGGTTTATGGGTTCCGCACTGACATTAATATGGATAGGATTGCTACCTTCTCTTCTCATTCTTGGACTTCTTGTCTTCCCCTCATATGTTGCATGCATGATTTCCTCAATCTCCTCGATAACCCGAAGATCCTCTACCTCTTCCTCATCACTCACCAAGCCTTCCATCGCAACTACAACTCTCTTCTTGGTATTCACCTGGTATTGGTAGGGTACTCCGCTATGTGTCTTTCCAGCTGTCTCCATGATATTCTTGATCTGGTCATCATTCATCATGATTGGGTCCAAGGGTTCCTCCTTCTTTCCCTTATCCTTTCCTCCTTCCATTTCTCCTCTTTCTGTCAGTGCTTCCCCCCTTCCCCCATGCACGCAGGGAAGTTTAGTTGTCTGACTCCATTGTCAGTACACCTTTTTTATATAGTAGTATCTTAATAGAAGTATAAAATGATCGAATGTACCTTCCTCGAGGTCCACATAGAAATTCTTTCTCTACTGCACTATATGACTTCGCCGTGTCGACTGCAAACTCTGTTATAAAACCTGCCACAATATTTTCAAGCCAAAAATCTACTGTGCAGGTGAATTTATTGTTCACATGTTGTAGCTGCTTAATCTGTACTAGGGTCCACTCTAACTGTTGGATCCAATTTATTTCATGGTTATACTTCAACCTTAGTATCTACTCATGCAATAAGTGTGGAAAATCACATAAAAATACTTCATGCAAATCAATAAACACATATTTCTCAAGATACTTGTGGGATGTTACTCTAGGGTTTCTGTTATCTTTCTATGAAAACTCCAGATCTTTGTTTCTTATCCAAGTTTCGATCTCTACTTTTTTGGGATTCCATAGTCTCAACATCCCTTTCTAGTAACTCATTGCTTTCTTTTCTGCTTTAATATTTTTTTTCTTTGCCTCTTCGTATCTACTCAATCCTCTCTTGTTTCTACCAACAACAACAAAACCATTTGTTGGTTTCTTCTCTACTATATACTGTATGCAGTTAACGACCCAAGGTTCATGTCTATTCGGTTTTCCAACAAAGCCTCTAAAACTATCGACCCTCCTAGTAAACCAGAAGGAAACACAACGCACTGTATATTGAACCACTATTATAACTTGTAAACACAATATACCATCATTTGCGAATACGCAGAAAATACAACAACTCATTCATTAACCATAACAATAACTACTGAAGACAATAAATATATGCATGCATTCATCACATAACATAGATGTCACCGTGGTTCACCCCCTCCTGGGCTATGTCCACAAAGATTTGGCTTTTGGCTCTTTTATTATAGTATTTCTGCATCTACAGTGACGTGCGTGTTACAATTCTTCTCAGTTGGGTAAGATCTATAAGAGGTGGACTAGATCACACCAGGCTCCTCAACCTATGATCTAACCCTCAATATCCACCCTCCCCAGTCCTCTTTAGCTCAACAACTTACAAAATTAGGTCATACAGCAAAATACTACACATATCAACTTGCTACAACAACTCCCTCTACAATAACGACTCTTCTCTTGAAAAATCTGAACCCTTATGATACCTAAGTATCTATATTTATACATTTCTGGCTCTCCAGCAATTACAATACATTACTAAAACCCTAACCCTAACATCGTTAGGTCTTCCCTGCATGCACACGTGTTGTTCTTCCTTCCAGCTGTCACTTTCCTCATGCATGCTTTCTTTCCCAAAATTGCCTTGCTTTTCCGCTTTGGCCTACTTCCAACAATGGTCCATTGAGGATGGCATCACATATATTGGTGGATTTTCAAGTTGTTGTGCGACTGATGTATATGCCACATTCTGCTTGAGACACTCCTATCTGGATTCCTTAAATGTTTACTTTTCTTTCCGCGCATCAAACTGCTTCTGTGGTTCAATATTATTCTTAACCCATTGGTGTTGCATTGGATATTGTTTTACTACACCAGTTCCTGTCTTGGATCCTCCTCGAGTGACTATATTGATGTTTCTTCCATCATCCCTGGCTTCTGAAGAAATCCAATGGACATTTTGGTTGTTTTGGTTCCTTTTTTCTTGGATCTTCCCTAAGAGTGTCAGACAATATTCTGTGTCATGATCTGCTATGCAACAATACATACATGTCGCTAGTGGGAGTGGACGTTCCCTTGCATAATGTCCTGGTTGTTGGAAGTTGTGGCACACTACTGGTCCTCTACCTCATCCAAATCCTCCTCTACCTTGTCCTCCACCTCTATATCCACCTCGATCTCCTCACGGTGCATTGTATTGAGGTACTTAGTTATATTGTGTGGGGTTATACTGTGGCTTCTTATTATGATACTGTTGTTGCGCATTATTGTATGGTGGTGGTACCTGTTTGAACTGAGGTGTAGCTTGTCCTGTCATCATTTCTTCTTGCACCCTATAAGTATCTGAAGTTCTTTCTCTTATAAACTCCATTGTCCTACAATCCTTATCATCATGACCCACTGACTTGCAAAAATAACAATATGGACTTTTTGGTATTGTCTTATATTTCTACATCATTGGACAATGATATGGATCATGCCCATGTGTCTTACAAATCTTGCACCATGGTCCTCCTATTGGAAATGGGTTTGGCACCCCTGTCACCATATATTGCACAAAAGTTGGACATTCATTCTTATGGTGTCCTTCTGTCCTGCATAAGGTACACCAAACAACTTCTCTTTTCTCTTTACCCTTATTCTGGTTAAGCCGAAATGTTAGATTTTTGAAATCCTCCTTCAATTCCTCTGTTGCTAGATCTATCTGCTGATACTGGTTCTCTTCCAGTTGTAAGGCTGCTTGTAGAGCCTCTGCATGAGTTTGGAACTTTTGCTGTCTTAATGGGTATTTCAAATGTGGTAACAATGAGTTCACGAATAAATGCCTATGTTGCATTTCAGTCATTACATATTTCAACTTACCTATTAGATGATTAAACCTATGATCAATCTTCCAAACAAACTCACCTAGTTTTGTATTGATTTCAATCATTTCATTCATATATTAGTCTTCTGAGTTACGCTTATGAAATTCATTTATCAGTAGTTTTTTCACATCTGCAATAGTCTTTGTTACTCATGGTGGTTTGTTTATATCTAGGCTCATGTACCAGTCCAACAAGAGGTCTTTCAGTGTGATTTATAAATGCGTGGCCTTTGTATCCTCATTTGTGATATTCTTTGCTTCCCATATCTTCTCACAGATGAATAAGTGGTTTTCAGGGCCCTCTGATGCCTCTCCCCAAAATTCTGGTAACCTGATCGTGGGATCACGTACTACCATTTTAAACTGTGTTGAACTACTACCTCCACGCGGTGTAGATACTTGACTATTAGTTCCTGAAATGGATCCTCCAGTTGATGCTCCATGCTTGGATGCATATGATGTTGTATTTCTTCCACTAAAATCTAGTTGTCTAAACACTAGTGTTCTTTCTGGTGTGTTAGTCACACATGGGGTTGTAGGTTCCACACTGACGTTGATTTGGATTGGAGTTCTTCCTTCTGTTCTTTCCCTTGGACCTCCTATTTTCCTTTCATACGTTGCACGCAAAATTCCCTCAATCTTCTCCACAACTCAGAGATCCTCTACCTATTCTTCATCATTTGCCAAGCCCTTTTTATCATCTATGGATCTCTTCTTGTTATTCATCTTATATTAGTATGGTACTCCACCACGTATTTTTCTAGATTTTTCCATTATCTTCCTTATATGGTCTTCCTCCATCATGATTGGGTCCATGGCCTCCTTCTTCTTTCCCTTATCCATCTCTTCCTCCATTTCTCAGCTTCCTATCAGTGTTTCCTCCCTTCCCCCATGTGTGTAGGGAAGTTTAGCTATCCGATTCCATAGTAATCACACCGTTGTCATACAATAAAATATTGATTGAAGTATACAATGATCTGATGTACCTACCTTTGGGTCCCTTTATAAAATCTTGTTGTACTGCAGTGTAAGACTTCACAGTATCTACTGCAAATTCGATGATAAACCTTGCAACAATATTGTTTAACTAGAAATCTACTGTGCACGTGAATTTGTTATTAACTTGTTGTAACTGCACGATCTCCAAAAGATTCCACTGCAATTGTCTAATTCAATTTGTAGGGTGGTTTTCTTTTAATCTCAATAACCACTCCTGCAACAAATGCGGGAAATCATAGAAAAATATCTCATGCAGGTCGCTAAACACGTATTTGTCGAGATATTGCATAGTGTTAGCTTAGGGTTTTTGTTGTCCTTCTGCTTAAAATCGTGTTCTTTCATTTTCAACCATCTTTCGATATTTTCCTTTGTTGGATTCCATGGCCTGAACATTCCCTTCTATACTTTCATCCTCCGCGCATTTCTTCCACGGATCCCCTCCACTCAATCCTGTGCAATTATGGCCAACAACGAAACCATTTGTTGGTTTAGATCTCTGACTTCTTAGTTCTTCTTGGGTGTACCGAGGTTCATATCTCAACAAGTTTCCAAAAAAACCCTTTAAAACTATCGACCCTCGTGGTAAACCAGAAAGAAACGTTGCGCACAGGGTGCACAACACTGTCTCACCTGAGATAGTTCTATGGGTGACTGCAATACCCAGGTGTTTGCAGTCTAGGAATGAGTGGGGATATGGGAGTGTATTCTATCTTGCTTTATGCCTTAAACTTGTTATTATTTCAAGTATTCCTAAGATTCATTCATCTTTAGCCTCATGCATGCATGCTAATACATCTAGTTAATCATTCATTCATAAGATAACCATTAACATAAAGTATCATTCAATAAACATCACATAGAACACAGGTTTTACCATGGTTCACCCCCTCCTAAAGCTACATCCACAAAGATTTGGCTTCTCTGCTCTTTTATTCAATCTACTGGAAAATCTAGCGCTGCGCGCATTACATCTTCAATCATACAATCATGATGAGGTTAAGGAACCTCTGTGAGGCAACTAGATCACACCAGTCTCCTCAACCTGTGACCTAACCCTCAAAATCTATCTTATTCGACTCTTCTATAACCTTATTCTGATAATTATCAACAACCTTCAGCCACTTACCCAACCAATCTCTAACCTATACCTCCTAGGTTCTTATTTATATGATTTTATAGGCTTATAGTCATTACAATCCTTATCAAAAACCCTAACCCTAGTATGGTTAGTCTTGTTTGCATGTGTGCCACATTGCTTTTCCTCTTGCATGATGCTTTTCCTTCTTTTTATGCATGCTTCTTTCTTGCCATCTGTTGCACACGCTCCAAAATTAGGTCTTCCTCTCCAAAATTAGTTCTTTCCCAAAATATATATTTTCTCCAAAATTATTCTTGTGCCCAAAATAGCCTTCCTTCTCAAAATAGGCCTGTACCCAACACCTACAATGACCTCACCTCTCATTCTTCCCCTTTCTCTACCTTAGACATGAGGACCATCTGAGTTGTAGGTAGACTCTACCTTTTACTGAGCTACTAAAGAGGTTGCAACTGGGTTAACCGCCAGATAGGTGGATCCATCTTAAAAGACGTGTTTCTCTTTTAACACATCCTTTTTCTACCGACTCCACTAGGGACACTTGCAAACCTCTTTTGTTTTTCTTGTATCCCAAAATTTTATCAAGGATTAAATCCAAATTCTTTAGTGTACCCTCTTCTAACTACTACCCCTTTCATTCTACCCCCATCTTTTGACACATAGTCACAAGACAAGGTCATCAATCGATTCATTGAATTTCTTTGGTAGGTGTTATAGTTCAGTTTCTTTGGTAATTTCAATAAATTAGGAAGCCATAAATACCATCAAGGGTTGTTCCACTTGTCACTTTTTGAGAAGTGACAAGTTTCTTTTGACCTAACCTTAGCCTCTTCTCTTTTTTTTTTTTCTTCCTCGAAAAATAGCATGAAAAAACCCTTGAGTAATTCCACACTTCGTGGATGGTAAACAGGGTAAATCATTGACCTTGATTACAAGGCCTAATCCCAATAGGGATCAAGACATTCAAACTCGTGACCTCCTCTTCTGGGGATAGCTTCACATCTGGCTCAAAACCACTTGAGCTAACCCTTGGGGATCCCTAGCCTCTTCTCTTATAAATAAGAGGAAGTGATTTCTATTTTGGAGGACTTATAAAATATAATAGATAAGATTTGATGATATCTCAATGTTCTTAGTGATTATGCTTAGTTGTTCTCATTAGATTGTTGAGATTTGAATTTTTTTTGGTCGAGGGTTGAGGGATAGTGGTGAATGCTAGTTATGTTAGCTATCTCCTTAAGGGATCGGTCAATTAGGTGTTTTTTATTATTTCCTTGGGTTTGACTTGCTTATTTTTTCTTAATAACAACTCACGCCCATATTTTTTTATGTGTTTGATTGTGTAGGTTTCTTGAAGGAGTAGGGAATACCATCCTTAGTTGGCATCTAGGAGGCTTAGGGGTCCTTTAGGATAGCCGTAAAGTCCACATTTCCTTGCCAGTTATAGCAGTGTTTCCCCTACTTTTCACTTCATTTTTATCTCTTAAATTTATATTCTTTGTTTTTATTTCCTTGAAAAGGTGAATTGGTCATTTTGATCAGTTTACCCTTCTAGGAAAACCTTATTTGTTGGTTGTTATACCTGCAAATTTAATTTATGTTTCCTTTATTTTCATTTATGTTTATACAATGCACTAAAAATATATATCTAACCTGCTAGGAAGTTGACTAGTTGCTCTCTCTGCTTCACCTAAGTGGTAGGGAACCAAATGAAGACCTGTTTGAGGCAAAGGAACCGTCATGGTACCAAACAAAAACAATGAAAAACCATGTTAAAATCCCCCTTCTCACTCCTAGTCTTGTTTTCTTTTGTGTTTATTTAGTTTCCATAATCCTTCACACACTTCATTGTCACTATGACATTAATTTTCAAGATAAAATCTTAGTTTTCAAGCATTTTCTGTTCAGTTAAATGTGTATGTATTTCACTATAATTATCATTTAGTATTCTTTAATTTTAAATTTCCATCCCACTAACCAAGGAATTCATTGAATTTCCTTTGCACATGGCATCTATGTGGCCTGCAAAGAGCTTCAACCCCATTCCTCTAGGCTAAGTGGTGTAATTAATTTCTTTATATTCTTTATATAATTTGATAAGTGTTGCAACACCCAAGTTGAAGGATAAAGGTACATAACCTCGTGATTGGATGATGCTTGGGTTTCCCTATCATCATACCCATTGTGGTTAACATTTATTTTAGTAGGGAGGGTGAACAAACATTTACTTTTTGTGTATATTTATGCTTATTTCTCATCTTCAAGTTGCTTCCCCTAAAGGGGCCAGCACACAAAAAACCCAAAACCCAAAAACATCAGAAAACAAAAGATAGGGGTCCACCCCATCAAGCAACCCTCTCTCTATCTCTCCCTATATATATGTACAATATTTATATACCTATATCTACTATGTATTAATTAGATAGATTTCAATTATTCAATTTTGTTGACAACGAGACATGCTTGTGAAATCAAGACATGATCTCATCATGTGGATGGCTTGGTCTTTTCATTTTTTCATTGTCAGTTTCTAGAATTCTAAGTGTCAAGCCCAGGGAATCCTCATCAAGGGACCCTTATAATTTTTCTCTTCCTTGTATCAATTAAGTGAGCCTTCCTTGAATTGGTCTTAGTGAATAAATCTCATGGTTTTGAACTTTGAATAGTTTAGCTTGGATTGGAATACCACTCCACTTGAGTAAGCTCAACTAAAATCTGGTGGGGGAGTCTTGAGAGTCTTCCTTTCTGTAGGTATCCTTCTACCATCCAAACGAGTTTAAGAGCTCGAAAGTGCTAGTGATGAGAATGGGATAACCCTTCATTCTCTTAACTACATGGTGCACTCATTGTTATGACCAAGTGGTGTATGCCATCTGACTCATTTTAGACTAAGAAAAATAGTTTCGAGGTAAAAGGTGTGACCCTCATCGAGAGAACCTTCATAACAAAATGGTAGCCTTTCTTGTTGTTAACCAGATTAAAATCTAAAAATTGTATATTGTTAAAGTCTCAGTAGATTTTTATTTTTATGCCAATTACATATTTTTCCATAGTTGTAGCACCCTATGGAAGGGATGAAATCAAAATTTCAAATCCCAAATTTTACACCCAACCATCATTTAACTTACCTAGACCACCTTCCAGGTACTTTCCAAGTAATTATGGGATTGTTTTCAATCCATCTGAGGCACACGTAACTTATTTCCCATAATTTCCAACAATATTAAATGGCATGGTTGTATATTTTTGAATTTAGTTGGACACTTAAATTCTAGAATTTTTGTATAATCCATTCACCAAATAATTGTTTTAAACCCTAGTTTACCCCTAGAACCAGTTTAGATAATTTATTCGAGGCCATAAGGGAGAGAACAACTTGTTGTTCTATTTTATTGTTTTCATGGTTTGAAAATAAATAAGCTCATTTTCATACACAATCCCCACAAATACCACCCATGGGATTTTTCGACCCTCTAGGGAGCTAAGGGAGAACAACACCCATGCTGGGTGGTACTAAAAGGGTTTGCATGCAAGTAACTCACCTCTCCTTTTCCCCCTTTCACCACCTTATACATTAGGACCATCTGAGGTGCTAGTAGCCTTTGTATTTTGTTGAGCTACCAAAGAGGTTGCAACCAACTTGAACATTAGACAGGTGGGATGTAATTCCATAGACATATTTTTCTTATGACACGTACCTTTTCCAATGACTCCACTAGGTAAACTTCCAAACCTCTTTTGTTTTGTTTGTATCTCAAACTTTTACCGATGATCAAATCTATAGTCTTTGGTGTACCTTATTCCAACTACTACCCCATTCATTTCCCCCACATCATTCGACACATAAACACAAGACAAGGTAATCAAACGATTCATTTAATTTCTTTGGTAGGCATTATAGTTCAGTTTCCTTGGTAATTTCATTAAATTAGGATGCCATATATACTAGATTAACCATATTAAAATATAAAAATAATATATGATTAATGTCTCAAACCTTTTGTCAGTCCACCCAACATCCTAGTAAAATTTTATATTTTAGTCAATTACTTATTTTTCAATAGATATAACAACCTACTTAATGGTTAGAATAGAAATAGCAGACCCCAAATTTTACACTCAACTTTCCTTTAACGTGGACCACTTTTCGGGAACTTCCCAAGCAATTTCAAGTTTTTTTTCAATCCATTTGAGGCACAAACAACTTGATGTTCATAATTTCCAACCATATTAAATGGCATGGATGTAGATTCCTAAAGTTATTTTGACTCTTAAATTCCAATATTTTTAGATAATGCAACCACCAAATAATTGTTTTAGACCTTGGTTTACCCCGAGAACCAATTTAGATAATTTTTTCGAGGCCATAAGGGAGTGGACAACTTGTTTTTCTCTTTTATTAGTTTGCTAGTTCGAACATCTGCGAGCTCATTTTCACACACATTACCCACAAATACCACCCCCATACCTTTTCGGCCCTCGAAGGAGATGAGGGAGGACAATACCCAAGATATGTGGTTCTAAGAGGGCTTTCACGCAATTTCCTCACTTCTCCTTCCTTCCCTTTCACCGCCTTAGACCTAATGATTTTCTTAATGGAAAAATTTTGCTTATAAGACATCCCTAGCCTCCAAAAGAGAGCTTCTGAATCAACTTCAAAATTGTTCTTAGTTGCAATTCTTGTATTCACATTATATATGCTCTTTCTATGTAATAATTTTGAATATTTATGACAAACAAATGCATCTCATTACAGAATAAATCAAAATGGCCATGCAAAAAGCCAGGCTAGTCATTCAAACACTACATCTCGGGTGAATTGCGAGTTTATGTTGTAGGATTCTCCTTGTCGTACTTTACCAAATGGTGGAATAACCTATCACACATATTTTCATGAGTAAACATGTGTTCCTCTCTAGGTGAACTCAACATTGGAATTTACCGCTAAAATATTTGAATATACTTCTCAATTTTGGGAAAGGCTTACTACAATCAAGTCATTGATCTAACTTTACTAGTCAAAAATCTCTAAAGATGACCACACTATGATGTGGATATGCTCTTGAATTCTATCTCTCACCTTTTTGTAATCTCCTTAATCTAGTCCATCACTTCATTGACTGATCAAAGCTCTCGAGGCAAACTAAAACTCAATAACCTACTCTGTGTGGTGGTATTGTTGATGAGATTCTAGATCTTAATACAAGCTAACCACTCATATATTTTTTTCTTGTGTGATCCCTCGACCAACTTCCTCTGGTAATTGATTGTTTGCTTGATCCTAAACAACTCTGTCATGTCTGTCATGATGATTATGTGATCCTTGTGATCCCTACTCTTTTGAATTTGTTTAATGAAATCTATATGGTCTTGCACTTTGGATTGATGCTTTTTTAATCCCTAGACAAAACCCCAAGTTATGTATAAAACCTCTTATTAAGCCCTATATATCAAGTCATTACATTTCTAGTCTTATATTTGTATGTAGGCTAGAACCCTTCATTGCACACTTTCATGATAATTCTACCCTTTGTCTCCTATATATATATACACACCAACGAGCCCTAGTCTTAGGATCATCTTATCTCATCTCATGTTGTCTTTTGAATTGGATATATTGTAAATGGAGGTTTCCCCCTTGAAGTGGACGATATTCATTGATTTATTTATTTATTTATTTATTTTATCTTTTTTAAGGTGTTGGATCATAACATTTGGAATAAGAGCATCGATCCTAGTTTTTTTTTTCTTCAAACGTGTCATTTTGGAATTTTTGCTCTAATTTTTTTCATGGGATACTTCCAAAAACAAAAATTGGAGGTTAATCAAGAGACATATCCAAGTAATTCTAGTAATTTTTTTAGGTTCTGGTTTAGTATAATTTCGGAGATATAGCCTATGGAAGATGGTTTTTTACTCATCCTGAAATCAATTTTAGACACATCATCTTGGGATTTTTACTATAACTTTATTTATTTATTTATTTTCTTGGAATTTTCATACAACAAAATTTTTAGGACATCGAGGAAACATAGAAAGGAACAAGTGGAAATTTTTTTAGAATCTATTTCATAATATTTTTGGAGATATATCTTATGGAAGTTAGGGTTTGTGACTAGTCTTGAAATTAGTCTCAAACGAGTCATCTTTTTATTTTAGCTATAAACGAATTTTTGTGAAGTTTCAGACTCTAAACTTTTTAGAATTCTAAGGAGACATAGGGAGTTAGATGTGGATTTTTTTTCAAAATTTAAATCGTTATAATTTGTGGGATATATCTTGTGGAAGTTAGAGATTTTTACTAATCGTGAAATTAGTCTTAAACAAGTCATTTTGGTATTTGTGCTATAACCTTTTATTAATGAATGTTCAGACTGTGAAATTTTTAGGAGTCTAAAAAGTCATATCAGAGTACTATAGGATGAAATTTCAGAATCATAAGGGTTCAAAGTTCATAGATATATTAGGAAAAAATTCAACCATTCATGCATACTCCAAATTAAGGATTTGAAAGGTACGTAACTTGCAATTGGCATAACTTTTGATTGAAAGATATATTTTTGGCGATTCAAAATTTGTGATAAAGAGGAAAAATAGGATAATTATTATTTTCTCAAATGAAAAAGGGTTCTGCAATAAATAATACTAGTAATTCTCATAAAAACTCAAACATGGCATCCAAAGAAAGTGAAGACTTAAAAATTAGGTTAACCCAATTAAAGAACTAAGTTTATGAAATGAGTGCTAGTATGTTGAAACTAGTGGATTTATCACATTCTTGGGATTACCTTAAAAAGGAAATGGATGGAAATAGGAAAGATATGGAAAAGAAGATGAAGGAAAATCAGAAGCATATGGAAAAGAAGATGTTAGAATTGCAAAATTCCATGTCTTCCATGATTGTACATGATCTAGAGCAGATAATCACTATATGAGATATCAAAATGCAAGGAAATCATGAAAATGTAGAGGAAATAAAGTTTGAGTCCAAAATCATGATTATTCATCACTTCAATATCGACATCATCTAGGCATCAAGTCAACACCAAGGAATTATTACATTCCAAATATCGATATGAGGAAGTTTGATTGTAAAGATCTTATAACACATATATTCTATATGGGGAAATACTTTGATCTAAACCAAGTTCCAAGCTTACAAAAGATACCTATTGTATCCTTGTATTTGGAAAATGATCAATTTGTTTGGTATCAATGGCTTTGTGAAAGACAAAATAATTCTATTATCTCTTGGTCCATTTTTACAAATGAATTGATATCACAATATGGAGATATTAAGAGCAAAATATTATTTACTCAATTGATAAACTTCGGCAAAAAGGTTGATTTTTTTTTTTTTTTCGTTGGAAAAAACCGTAATTCTATTCATCCGTAGAGAACTAAATTACATTATATAGGTGCATCTGGCACATGCTTAGATATATCCCATGGGGAAAAATAGATGGCAAATATTCCATAAAGAAAAAGTAGAAAGACTAACTCAAATAGATCCACAAAATGGGCTTGTGAATACCACACACAAGAGGATTTGAGAGATAAAAAACCCCCAAAAATGCACTCCCAACAGACCCAGGAGGCCGTAAGGACCAGGTCAAAGAGGTATGAAAACCTTACATCGACAAGACCAAAAGGCAGTAAAATCGATGAAAGACCTCCACCAACAAGTGGCCAGAGACTGCATGCCCTCCCAATAGGACGTCAAAGTGCCAGGAAACAACACCGCATGCCTAAGATAGGACCTCAAAGCTATGGTACAATCCTTGTCAAGTGGAGGAAAATAGACATCAGTGGCCACCGAAAGGAGCCTAATCAAGAGCATACAAAAAACCCTGAACAATCGAAGAAAACCCGAGAGAGGAACCACATAATAGGAGTAGAAAAAATGGAATCACCAAGACTCAAATCCATATCCGCGCAACCATTGAGGATGTACCACTGGACACTCCAGATAAACCCATACAACACCCCTAGACACACATGTAACAAGCATTAGTTGAAGAAGAAGCAGGTCCTATGACGGATCCAGGAGCCAGGCCATGAAATGTGCAAGGAAGAAGGCTCGGGAAGTATATGCATCGACCCAGAAATGAAGCTGCTACAAGAAGACACAATTCACCACCAACATACAGAGAAGAGCCCGATCCGCACATGAAGAACCAAGCGACGGGGAGACAAACCATCATGCTTGGATAAAACAAAAGGAGAAACTCTAGGAAGGAGAGAAAAGAAGCACCACAGGAAGAGCCGACCCAATCCATAGGAGAGAAGGTGTGAGCGGTCTGTGGCCAGGGAAGCCCTAGTCGTAGACCTCCCATGTTCATCATTGGAAAAAATGTTGAATTATAGAGCACATTCAACAATTCCAAAATTTCATTCTCAGATAAAGAACATTTCCGAGGATAATATATTAGATCTCTTTATGGGTAGTTTAAAGGATAACATTCAACATTAGGTACATCTTTTTGAACCTAAATCCCTAGAGAAAGCTTTTAGTATGGCAAGGAAAGTGGAAAAAAAAGGATACTGGAAGGGTGACCACTAAAAACTATAGAGCATCATGTTCCCTCTCCTAACCTGACTCAACCAACAAGGTTGAAACCTCAACAAATGGATGAAAGAAGAGAAAAGGGACTATGTTTCAATTGTGACAACAAGTACAATAAAGGTCATAAATGCAGTGAGAAGAAATTATTCTACATATACTGTGAAGAGGAGGAAGATCAAGAATTGGAATCATCACAATATATAGATTTATAAGAGACCACTCCAATGATATATTGTCATGCATTTTCCAACATTAGTACTCCACAAACCCTCAAGATACAAGGATACATCAAAAATAAAAAGGCAACAATGTTGATTGATTTTGGTAGTACCCATAACTTCACAGTTTACAAATAAAAAAAATATCTCAATTTATTTGTATATATAGCACCATAGTTTCAATTAATGATTACAAATGGAGGTACCATAAATTGTTCTGGGAAGTGTCATAGTATTAAGGTCGATATGGGGGAGTGTTTTTTGGATAGTGCCATGATTTCCATCCAAATCGATGGTGTTGATGTTGTATTATGGGTTCAATTGTTACAATCATTGGGAACAATGACCCTTGATTTTCAAGATGTTTTCATGATATTTTCCTCAGATGGAAATGAAATTGAGCTTAGAGGTATCCAAGGGAAACCCTCTAAGGTGATAAGCTCTAATATCCTAACAACATTACTCAAAAAGGGACACTATGGTGTAATTGCATAATTGTGCTCACTAGATGTTCAAACATCTATATCCTCTGCTCCATTGGATCTCCAAATAGTTATCAACAATCATTCCAAGGTATTTGGAGAAATGCCTAAGGGTCTTCCACTCACTCGATGTCATGACTATGCTATTCATTTGCAACCAATAAGTGTACCACCTAATATTAGGCCTTACATGTATCCATATGCACAAAAGAGTGAGATTGATCGTATGATCCAAGAAATGTTAGAGGTTGAAATCATTCAACCTAGCCAAAGTTCTTTCTCTTCACTAGTGGTGATGGTTAAAAAAAGGATGGTTTAGGGTGTATGTGCTCAGATTATAGGCGACTCAACAAAATGAGCATCAAATATAAGTTTCATATTCCCGTCATTGATGTATTATTAGATGAATTGCTTGGAACAATTTTCTTTAATAAGTTGGATATTCATTTGGGATATCATCAAATGAGAATGAGGCATGAAGGCATTCCCAATATAGATTTTAGAACACATGAAGTCCATTATGAGTTTTTGGTTATGCCATTCAGACGTTTTTCCTCAGAGTGCCATTTAGGCTTACTAATGCACCTTCAAAATTTCAAAGCTTGATGAATTCTATTTTCAATCCCGTCCTTAGAAAATTTGTGTTTGTAATTTTTGATGACATAATAATATACAAAAAATATTGGGAAGAGCATGTACAACATGTTGACAGAGTATTAGAACTATTAGAAGAACAACAACTTTATGCAAAGCCTTCCAAGTGTTCCTTTGGGGTTTAAGAAATGGAATACTTGGGTCATATCATATCTCATGAAGGTGTAAAAGTGGACCCTAACAAAATTAAAGCTATGAGGGAATGAAAAATTCCCAAAACCTTGAAGAAACTTAGAGGATTCTTAGGATTGACAGGTTATTACTGCAAGTTTTTCAAGAACTATGGTTAAACAACAACACCTCTAACAACATTATTAAACAAGGAAGCAATTTCTTGGACTCAAGCAACAACCAAAGCTTTTGAAAAAATTAAGGAGGCTATGTGTACAACTCATGTCTTGGCCACACTTGACTTCACAACATTTTTTATTGTGGAGTATGATGCATCAGGACATGGCATTGGTACAATTTTAATTCAAGAAGGAAGGCCCCTTTCTTTTGAAAGTATCCAACTTAAAGGAAAAAACTTGGTCAAACCCATTTATGAAAAAAAATGTTGCCCATACTACATGTAGTTAATAAATGACGCCCTTACCTAATAGGAAGACACTTCAAAGTAAAAACAAATCATGATACTTTAAAGTACTTCTTGGAGCAATGATTATATTCATAAGAGAAAACAAAATGGGTTACAAAAGATGCTAAGTTATGACTTTGAAATTATTTACAAAAAAGGAAAACATAATGTTGTGGCAGGTACCCTTTTAAGGAAAGAAGAAGAAATAGAAGGTTCACTATGTTTTATTTCTATTCCTGAATCTGTTTTGGTGGAAGAAGCAAGGATATAATGAATGGAAGATCAAGAGGTATGCAAGATCATTTAACAACTACAAGAGGATCCCAGTTCATTAGATAATTTTGTATGGAAGAATGATTTTCTATGGTATCACGATCACCTATATTTATGTAAGAATTCCCAACTCAAACATAAGGTCTTTCTGGAATTGCACACTTCTTCTATAGGAGGACATTCAGGGTTCTTGAAAATGTACCATAGGATAAAGAAGGATTTTTTCTAAAAAGGTCTTAAAACTGATGTTCAAAAGTTTGTGTTTGAATGTGTGTTTTGCCAATAGAAAAATGGAGAGACAATCAAGACAACATGTCTTCTACAACCATTGGCCATACCAAGTCAATGCTGGGAAGAAGTTTCAATGGATTTTATTACAAGTTTACCCAAATTTGAAGGAAATAATGTTATCATCGTAGTAGTGGATCGACTAACAAAGTATGCCCATTTTTCTCTCTTTCTTATCCTTTTAAAGCAAGTACAATAGCCACAACATTCATGGAAACAATTCAAGAGCTACATGGAGTCCTCAATATTATTGTAAGTGATAGAGATGCAATTTTTGTTGCAAAATTTTGGAATAAATTATTTTCTTGTTTGTGGTACTCAATTGGCTCACAACTCATCTTACCATCTTCAATCCGATGGGGAAATTGATATTGTAAATAAATGTCTAGAAGGATATATACGTTGCTATGCATATGATAAACATACACAATGGGTCAAGTGGTTTCCTTTGGTGGAATGGTGGTACACCACATCCTTCCATACTTCATAAAAAATGTCCCCATTTCTAACACTTTATGGATATCATCCTCCATCCATCACATCACCGTTGAAGAGGACTGCAAAGGTTCAAGCAGTGGAGGACCACATAAGGAACCAATAAGAGGTTCTTGAACTATTTAAGGACAACTTGGTTATGGAACAAAATTTGATGAAACAACATGTAGATCAACACTGCAGTGAAAGCGAATTTGAAGTGGGGCATTGGGTATTTTTGAGGCTACAACCATATAAACAAATGTCCCTCAAGCAAAAAAATAAAGACAATAAATTAGCACCAAAATATTATGGCCCCTGTAATGTTTTGCAAAAGGATTGGAAGTATGGTTTACAAATTGGAGTTGCCTCTATATTCACGTGTACATCCAATATTCCATGTTTCTTGCTTAAAGAAGGTAATCTGCAACAAGATCCCAATCCAAAATATTTCACCTAATGAAGAAGGGAAAATCATATTAGAACTAGAAAAAATCCTTGAAAAAAGGTTTAAGTAGCTAACAAATTGAACAATTATAGAGTACTTCGTCAAATGGAAGAACCTACCAGTGGAAGAGGTGACATGGGAACATGAGTTCTTCATGCAGAAACACCTGTGGTTAGTCAAGTTTTGAGGACAACACTTGTTTGAAGGGGAGGGGCATGTTAATCCCTAGACAAAACCCCATGTTATGTATAAAACCCCTTATTAAGCCCTAGTTATACACACACACACACACACACACACACACACACACCAAGGAGACCTAGTCTTAGGATCATCTTATCTCATCTCATATTGTCTTCTGAATTGGATATATTGTAAAAGGATTTCCCCCCTTCGAAGTAGACTATATTCATTAACTTTTTATCATTTGAAGGCATTTGATCATAACATCTTCCTTCTAGATAAGGTTCTTCTTGTATGGAATGGACAATTGAATACTCAATCCTTGCAACTCAAATACTTTAGCGATACAATATTTTCTAATCTAGTCCTTAATATTGTCCTCATCCAGGACTTCTTCTATGAAACTACTTACCACATACTGTAATCCTTTTTAGTACTTAACCCAATTTACCAATATAACAATCTATTTTCGAATGATTTTTATTTCCCCTACTTCAACATTGGCCTTGTCAATAGTGGCATGTGATACAACTATCTCAAAAAATAAAAATGCACCGAGCCTTGCATTCTTGGTGTTTATCATAGATTATTTAGTTGTGCAAAGAATAAAACTATCCAAATTCACTCTCTTTCTTTTCTAGGTTATTTCTACTATGACTTGCTTGTGATTGTTGTATGCTATAGATTTGAGATCTACCACCTCTTCCAAAGGTTCTAGAATTGGCTAATATCCCCAATATAAA
The DNA here is from genome assembly GCA_010110895.2 of Picea sitchensis. Taxonomy (NCBI): domain Eukaryota; kingdom Viridiplantae; phylum Streptophyta; class Pinopsida; order Pinales; family Pinaceae; genus Picea; species Picea sitchensis. The sequence continues at coordinate 174,344 of SNQJ01S0005717.1, read as the reverse complement.
ACATTTTCCAAACTACCTAGACTGTGCACCTGCTCCAACATTGACTCCTTACCATTATCTCCAATTCCTTGAAGTATAAACGTCTTCCTTTGTCAACTCTATGGCATGGTTTGGTGGTGGGGGTGCCCACTGTGCTGATTGCTAAGTAGGGGCATGTTCTGGTTGTTATTGTGTGGTTGTTGTTGTTGTTAAGTAGGGGATGCAACTGGGAAATTTGCTTCATGTGGTGGTATCTTTGATGAGATCCCAAATCTTGATACAGGCTAACCACTCATACTCTATTTGCTTATGTGATCCATCAACCAAATTTCTCTAGTAATTGATTGCTTTCTTGATATGAGAAACTCTATCTTGTCTAACATTTTGTTTTTGTGATACATGTGAACCCGAATCTTATGAATTTGTTCAATGAAATATATCCGGTCTTATGCTTTGGTTCATTATTCCTTCTAGATAAGATTCTCCTCATAAATAATGGAAAAAAGAATACTCAATCTCTTCAACTCAAATACTTTAATGATATAATATTTTCTAATCTTGTCATTGATATTTTCCTCCTCCATGACTTATTCTATGAAATTTCTTATCACATCCTATGCTCCTTTTTAGTACTCGACCTTATTTTCCAATATCGTAATATGTTTGCCAAATATTTTGATTTCCTCTGCTTCAACATTAGGTTTGTCAATAGTGGCATGTGAGATAGCTATCCCACTATATAAGAAGTCATCCAGCCTCTCCTTCTTGGTGTTTATCATATATTCTTTTGTTGTGCAAATAATAGAACTATCCCAATTAACTCTCTTTCTTTTATGGGTTCTTTTCACCATCACTTGCTTGTGAGTTGTATGTTATACATTTGAGCACTGCCACCTCTTCCAAAGGTTCTAGAATTGGCCTATCTCCCCATGATAAAACATTTTACAAACTACCTAGAGTGTGAACCTACTCCAACATTGACTCTTTACCCTTGTCTCCTTGAAGTGTCAACATCTTCCTTTGTCAAGTCTATAAATTTTTTTGGTGGTGGGGGTGCTTGTTGTGCTAGTTCCCGAGTAGGGTCATGCTCTGGTTATTTTTATGTATCATCAACTACTCCATCTGTCTCCAATTATATCTGGGATGCTTCTTGTTGCATCCTATCATCTTCTTCTTTTTTTATCTCTTCTACTAATTGTTTTCTCCTCTCTTCTTCAACCATCAATATTTCCTTCTCTTTCTTCTCATTTTTTACATGCTATCTCTTCTCTTCTTCCTTTTTCTTTTGTTCCTTAACTTGCAACCTTAGTTATTTACCTTTCTTCTTTAATTCCTATTCTTTCCTATTTTTTTTTCTTCTTATTCTTTCCTCTTAATTTCAACTTCAAGTCTCTGTTCTTTTTCAGTTCTTTTTCCCTCTGTTATGGTTATGATGCTTTCCTTCTCATTTCCAATTCCAATTAGGCATTTTATTCTTTCTATATTTTCCTTATCTCCTTAGTTTTTGTTTTCAGTTCCTCCTCTTGTTGTTGTCTTCTTTCTCATCCTCAATTTATTTCTTTTCTATTTCCTCCCTTATCTTATTTCCTTTTGTATTTCTAGCTTCCTCCCCTTACTTTCTCATTCTATCCACTTTAGCTATCCTTCTACTTATTCTTCTATTTGTTGGTCTAGGGACATTGTAGTGAAAGATACTAAACTTGGGGATTTCAATTGAGCTTGGAAATTATCCCAATATCTAGCATTCTCACAAGAGAGTTCATCTTTCCATTGCCCATGAGAATATGGCAAATATACATAGATCAAGTCAGATTGTTTGGACACCAAACCCCATGGATCATGCCTTCTTAATTGGCCTTGAGAGAATTTGTATTCGAGGATGGAATTGACTTCTTCCCTAGCCTATTTTATATATTTCAAGTAATAGTGGCATGGGCTGAAATTGTATGGAATGATTTTTTTTTGGGGCTTCTTTAAAGAAATGTTGAATCCTTACAACATATTCTGGTAAGAAATCTCTCCTAAAACCAACATGTTTGGAACAAACCTAAGTAACATATGCAGTGATGCAGTTGTGCAAAAAAATTGCAAATACGTATAATTTTCTTGTAAATATTAGTTTCCAATACATTCTATCAGCGTCATCGCTTCCTTATTTAACCTAGGACACTCTCTGTAATAGATGAGCCTATGAAGCAATGCCAAAAACTGACCACAAATTATACTTTAATGTTTCTTATATTTGTTCTTCTTGAATATTTTTCAATACGCATGAATTGGAGGTTCGAAAATGTGCCAATTTAGGTTTACAATTGCGAAGACATTACTTGCGCAAATCACATCAAGAAGGTAAGATGGCATATAAAAGTTTGGTACTACTCCCGACTTGGCCTTAGATTTCTAAACCCTTTCAGTCATTTTGTCGAGTGAATGAGGAAGGATGGAAATCCAGCTAAACATGCCGCCAATTATCATCACAATGTATACCAATGGCACCCATGTAACTTTGGATTGTAGGCAATATATTTCTATGCACTATATAGCCATCAACACAATTGTATACATGTAGGGTTCTTATAGATTTGTGATGGAATATATATCATCGTACTTGAATTTTTTTTTTTCCTCTACCCACCATCTAGATAAAATCTTCTTGATATAATGTAATTCTTTTACAAATAGTTTTGACATAAAAATCATAGGTTGTGGTAGCTTTTAGTACTTCTCAAGCTCAAATGTGAGATAAGAACTCAAAGGTCTACCTTCCCCAGTTATGATAATACTATTACTTATGTTGGTGTGAAAAATAATATAGTCAATTTCTTTACCATAAAGCATGACAAGTGTCCTCAATGCGATAGAATGTAAGTGAGATATCCTTATATTCATGAACACAATATCATTTGCTTCCCTTATCTCAAGGTCATTGTGAGGGACTATAGCAGGATATTCTTCTGTATGCAATTTTCTATATATTCCCTCCCATCTTGGAAAAAGGGGCTTGAGCACATGTGATGGCCTCAATGGCTTAGAATATAAGCCTTGGTTGTTCTTATTCAGGTGTTGGTATCTATATGAAAGGGACATAAACCTTTGAGGAAGTGTCCATTTCAATAGGTGTCTACTAAGTAGTCTATGTTGGTTCAATGGGTTTCTTCCCCTCAGGTGTTTTTTTAGGTGTTCTAGTAGGAATCCTCCTTGGAGGCATTTTAGTTGGAGAGAAAAATAATGGATAAAGAGTGAAGGAAAGATCTTGTTTACTCATGACAACATTCACCATTTTTACATTAAATTTTGTACTGCATCAAGGACATGAAATCAAAATTCATATCCAAAATTTTGGACAAGATTTTGAGGGTAAATAGTGAGACTTGTATCTACTATTTTCACACAAGCATCCACAATTCCATATTTGCTCAATTTTTTTTAGTGGAGGAAACATTTACACTAATCTTGAAATCATAGGGTTGGTTAGCATTCTTGGAGTGTTGAGCTATAGACAATGTTCCATCAATGAGAAGTAAGAAAAATTGTGGCCAAACTCTGCTACATAAACTCAGGTGACCATGAGTGAGGGGTGAAAGAAGAATGAAAATTACCAAGCAATTGCTCGGTGAATTTATATGAGATTGTTCAACTATCCCATCTTAGAAATATCATATGTAAACTCATAATATAAGCTCCCACTACCGAAATTATCACTCATAGAGCTAACTCCTCACTTACATAATTCAAATTCTTAATCTAGTGACCAAAATAGTGGGCAATGTTCAAATATTTATAATGAAATTGAATCAATATAGTGCCATTATTACTAAATCTAGATTGAACTTGATTGAATTATGCAAAACTTGTCAATTTAATGGTGATTGGACAATCCTGACCAAAGCAACAAATTAATGGCTAACAACGACTAATTGGATTCGTTATCAATGGTCGATTCAAACTTTTGTGTTTGGGTAAAGTTTTGAAACAAAATGATGTAAAGGTTGTTTGCATGAGAAATCGTATGGATCCTCATAATTCATGCTCAATGAGGTCATCGATCAAGTTTTGAACTACGAAGATTTAAATTGGAAAAAATCCAATGATAAGTGTTATTGATGTAAAATTTTACCTAGTGAGTGTTTCCCTTTTCAACCTTGCATTTGAGATAAAGTGAAACTTCATCACAAATAAGTGCCCATTGGTGAAAAGTTTGACTTTGTGATTGCTCCCCTTTTTTACTTTAACTGTCACAAAGCTTACCTAGTTGGCTAATCCTAGGTGAATCAATTATCTTTTGAACACTTCTTTGCATTGATGCCCTTCTTCCACTTTGTCATTGGCGCATAATTTTACTTTCACATCGCTACTGAAAATGAATTTTTGTTACCGATGAAAGTGTTTATCACTTGCCGATAACAATAAAAACTTAGATTAAATAGGGCCAAAGGACTTAGAAAATTTTTGCTTTTTCTTGAGACAAAAGGAATGTATTAAAAGACTTAGTAATACGTAAAAAATATATCTTTCCATAGCAGCCTCAAGGCTATCTCCTCTTGAATATTATGAAGCCTCTAGGTTTTCCATAGAACTATTGTACAATCCATTTGTTTTCGACAACATTACTAATTGAAGAGTATTTGAGGGAGACAAACAAATTATAGCCTTCTTGACTAATAAAGAAAATTTTAAGGACTTGGCTATTGATGATGACGCATTTCAGGGAATGCTTGCTGAATGAGAAGACAGTGAACATAATATAGACAAGGAAAACACCACTACCAAGCCTAAAATCCACACAATGCCTATGGGAGTATTCAATCTTCAAAGCATTTTGGATTTACGAGAAATATTTAAGAACCCCAAGAATGTGAAGACTGGTAGTTCATGTCTTTCTTATGGAGTCATAAATTTAGGGACTGTTGAAAACCCTAAGAATGTTAATATTGGAAAATCCATATCACCTGAAGAGAAAAAGGCCTAACTCAAGTTGTTTAATAAATATCAAGATGTGTTTGCATGGTCTTATCAAGACTTGCAAACATACGATACAAGGATCATTCAACACACCATCCCTCCTAGACCCGATGTTAAACATTTTCAACAAAAGATGAGAAAATTTCACCCACATCTCGAGCCTCGAAAGAAAAAATAACTTAATCAATTGTTGGATGCTAAAATTATATTTCAGGTCAGACATTCAGTTGGGTAACTAATTTAGCGCCCATAAATAAGAAGTTAGGAGAAATCCACTTATGTTTTAATTTTGGGAATTTAAACAAGGCTTCAGAAAAATATATCTACCCTATTCCCCCTATGGAACAGTTCATGTAGACCATCTCTAGATCTGAGATTTTTTCACTTTAGTATGGGTTCTTAGAATGCAATCAAGTTCTATTCTCAGAAGATGATGGATTGAAGACAACGTTCCAGATTAAATGGGGAACATTTTCCTATAAATGCATTCCTTTCAAGCTGATAAATGTAAGAGATACTTTCCAGAGGGCCATGGATGTATCCTTTAGAGGATTGATAAACAAGTGTGTATTTTTCTACCTAGATGATGTCACAGTCTACTCCAAGAACATGACAAATAACATTGCCCATTTGACCCAGATTTTTGAAAGATGTAGGAAGTATGGGATCTCTCTAAACCCAAAGAAGACCATTTTTGGTGTAGATGAGGGGAAAATACTAGGCCATATTATTTATAAAGATGGCATCAATATTGACCCTAAATGAGTAAAGGAAATTTTGCAACTCCCTCTCCCCCATAACAAAAAATCCATGCAAACTTTTTTAAGAAAGATTAATTTCGTAAGAAAATTTACCCCCGATTTTGTAGAAATGATTAAATCATTGCAAAAAATGATACACAAAGATGTATAATTCAAATGGAGTGATGAAGGAAGGGAGGCCTTCAACAAAATCAAGACTGCTATCTCTCAAGCTCTTTTTGTACGTAGCCCTAATTTCAACAAAGACTTTTTCCTTTATAACTTTACATCTAATCACTCCCTTGCAATGGTCTTGACACAAAAGGATTATGAAAACAATGAGGCCCCCATATCATTTATGATCACTAACCTACATGGGATAGATCCTAAATACCCTACTATAGAAAAACAAGCATATTTTTTTTACAAGGTAGTAAAACATTTTAGATCCTATATCCTGAATAACCTTACAAAAGTTATAGTGTCCCACCCTACAGTAAGGTCACTATTCACAAAATAGAAAATAGGAGAAAAAAGATGGAATTGGATGGTGGTTATTCAAGAATTATTTTTGGACATCAAACTAGCAAAAATAGTTAAGGGTCAAGGTTTGTGTAAACTAGCCGTAAAATTCAAAGACCTAGTAAAATAAAAAAATCCAGGTTGGGACAATGAACTTTCTTTGTCATGTGGTGAAGTGTTGTACATCCCACTGAGTCAAGACTCTTGTTATGTTGATTTATCTTACTTCCTTCATCATGGCACATGCCCTGAACACTAACATCCTAAGGATAGAAGAGCCCTTAGATTCAAATTTTCCTAGTACCACCTTATTAACTGTGTTTTGTTCCATATGAATTATGATGGAGTATTACTTAGGTGCCTTGAAAATGAAGATGCATAGAAGGTATTAAGAGAACTTCATGATGGTCCAACAGGTAGACATTTTGCAAGGGAAACCACTACACATAAAATCCTAAGAAAATAATACTATTGGAAAACTTTGTTTTGGGACTCACACACACATGTAAGAAAATGCAAAGTTTGTCAACTAAGTCTTGGGAAAGAGAAGAAGAAATCCATTCCATTGTATCTAGTAACCATTTGTAGGCATTTTGAGCAATGGGGAATAGATGTCATAGGAGAGATAAATCCAAACTCATCTAAACAACACAAATACATTATGACTGCAACCGATTATTATACAATATGGTCGGAAGCCATCCCCCTTACCCATATTAATGAGAAAGTGGTGATCCAATTTCCGCAGTAACACATAATAATAAGGTTCGTGGTACCTTCTGTTCTTGTTTTTGATAATGTTGCCTATTTTTCTTCTACTCTTTTAACTGAATTTTCTTTGAAGAAGGGAATTATATTGAGATACTCTGCTAACTACTACCCATAGGGGAACAATGTTGTAGAATCAACTAACACAATTCTAGTAAGAATTCTCAAAAACATTGTGCTAGAAAATCACAGGAATTGACATAACACACTTCATAACACTCTATCGGCTAATACGGTAACTCCTAAATAAGCCTCATGGAATTCTCCATATTTCCTAGTTTATGGAAAAAAATCCATTTGTAATGTCCCTTTCCAAATAAGAGCTCCATAGAGGAGGCTTAATGTTCTAAACTGCCTCGTTAGACTATAGCCAGGGCCAGAAAAGGGGTAAATAGGGTTGCTAGAGGTCACTCTAGTCAAAGGTGTTATGTTCGGAAAGTGACATTAAGGTAAAAATGGTTAAACATGCTTTTAAGTCATTATGAGCTAAAAATATAACATATGAGCTAAAATTAGAAGTCAACAGTGAATTAGGGTTTTGGAAAGATATAAGAGAAGAGTCATCAACCTAATTCATGATTATGTAGATTATTTCTTGTCATTGAGGAGAGAGGTGCATCTCAAGAGATATAGTTCAGTGGATTCTAGGAGGAAGACGCTAGTTGGCTGATTTCGGTGTTGATAGACATACCCTAGTCACCGTGAAGATCACATAGGTCTTGCATCATTCTTCAACAGTAGTTACACAGGGTCCAACAACAAGGGCACACTTATCCAGGGTGAGGGCGCAACTCTTGAGGAGGTTTAGTGAATCGATTTGTCCCATCTAGGGAGAGTTCAGAGATTCCCCTTTGACCCAATTGAGAGGAAGGCAAGGCACATATTTTTCCTGGTTCCTCGTTAGATTCTGACAAAGGAATCATCTGGGGCACATTTTCCAGACTTGGAAGTGCAACACTTTTGACAGACACATTCGGGGTTTCTGAGTGAGCATCAGATCAGATTCAGGGAAACCCTTCCGACCCATTTCCCAGTAGACCAAGGCGATCATTTTAAGATACATCTCAGCCGATTCCGATAATGGAATCACTAGGATGCATTTTTCCAGTGAGGGAGGGGCGCATTCCCCTAGGGGGATCCATCTGGGGTCCAGACCCACCAACAGAGTGGTCAATCAATTACCATGCCTGTGAGCTAGAGAAGGGCACACCATTTGGGATAGTTTCTAGGCCATTCCGAGAGGTATATCCGCCAAGGTGAACTTTCTAGACTTCTAGTAGTTACCATATGAGATGCCATAGTTCCAACTCATCCATTGATCCCATAATGCTCATCTATTATCAGGTATTATCATTTAGTTTTCTTATTGTATTTCATCTAAGATCCTTTTGTCTTTTGATATAGACGAGTGATTCATTTTATTTAGCCGCATTTGTCCTTTGTACTCCACAGAGATATCATAATATAAACTTTGCAGTCCTTTGTCACATTTATTATTTGTATGATCATTTAAATGTTGTAAACGATTAATCCTACACACACATTAGCAACATTTCCTAGACTAGCCAAGTCAGGAACATTAAAGTGGTATTAGAGATTTAGTCCTTCCAGTCTGTGAATAAAGACGATGAGTGCAGTAGAAGACCCAGAGGGTCATGAACACGTAGGTGATGAATATGTCACTTACAACAGGCATAGGGAAAGAAGGTCTAGGCCTGACTTTCCTCATTTTCCTCCTGGCTCAGAGAAAGATGAAGAGGCACACAAAGAAGCAGAGAGAAGGGTAGAGCGTGAGGCTAAGCACAAGGTAGAGAGGATGCTAGGAGATAGATATGAGAAACTAGAGGGTAGTGGTAAGGCCCCCATGGAACTAGAGACAACTTTCATGCAGGTTATCAACGATATGCTAGCTAGTCAGCAGACCATGTCTCAGTCCTTGGCACAGGTGGTTGATAGATTGGCTAGAGTGGGCACCCCAAACACAGAAGCCTTGCATGTAGGACAGAGGAACTGAGGAGTAGGTAGTAGACCCCAGTCACCCACTTGAACATATACCTCTGCAAGTAGGATTCCTAGACCCTCATTTCCCAGTTTCCAGAGGGCACCCCTGGTAGTAGCACAACCGCCGATAACATAGAGGTCGCCCACTCATGCAGAGGACATAACAAAGTATCAGAGGGAGTACACAAAATTGGGTCATGACTTCCATCAGGACATGACCTTAGTCGAGTATTGTGGACTCAGACTTAGGAACCACCCCAGAGAGCCACATAGAGGAGGACCATAGCAACAACAGGGGAATAACATGGATTTCATTTGAAAAGTTGGTAAACTCATGATACCTTCTTTCGACAGATCATCCAAATGCACCGCCAAAGCTTGGATACATAAGCTAGACACATACTACAAGCTCAATCAGATGACCGAGACATAGGCCATTAGTTTTGTGACCTTACACTTGGAGGGTGAGGGACATGAGTAGTGGTATCATGGATTGGTGACATTGGGTCACATTCGCATCACCTTCTATAGAGAGTTCACAGAGAGGCTCATGGATAGGTTTGATAGGAGGGATCCTAAGATCCACTTCAGGGGTCTAGCCCAATTGAGACAAACTGACACAACAGAGGTATTCATCATGGAGTTTTAGTGGGTAGCTATGACAATGACAGATATATTAGAGCCCAGGATGATCATGCTATTCACAGAGGGATTCACAGAGCCTTTGAGAGGATGGGTGAAGGCATACATGCCTCCCACCTTGCAGGATTCCATCCTTCACACTTGAGATTTGGTAGACTCAGTGCCAAAGACTAAAACCTTTTCCAAACCCTTCATACCCCAGAAGGATTGAGACAGGAAGCCATTCCAGAGAGAATGGAAGGGCAAGGAGAAGTTGGATGATGAGACTAGGCAAGAGCTTATGAGGAAGAAGATTTTCTTCAACTGCGAAGACCCTTGGGTCCCAGGCCACAGGTGCACGGGAAAGGGAGAGATTCTTTATATTGAGGTGGCAACAGACAATGTGGATAGTGAGGAAGAGGAGTAGGACAATGGATCCACTAGCTAAGAGGAGGAGTCAGCATAGGCAGAGGAGCAACCTCCCTGTAGACCGCTGACACTGGCAGGATCCCATCCTCCAGTAGTCCCACAGTCGCCTGAGCAGGCTAACAGGAGGAAACCAACAAAGGGAGGAGTCATAACAACCCTTTTTGGTGTTCCTAGGTATGATACCCTCCGGATCAGAGGGACTATTCAGGGGCAATGGGCAATCACCCTGATATATGGTGGGGCCATCCACAACTTCATTGACGCTTCACTAGTATTGAGACGATCACTTTAGACAAAGGAGTTTGAGGGGTTTGATGTTGTAGTAGCAGATAGCCACATAGTGGAGTTTATAAATAGAGTCCCAGACTTGGAGGTAAAGTTAGGAAACTACATAGTGAGAGACACATTTTATGTGGTTGACCTATTTGACACATATGTGGTGTTGGGAGTCCAGTGGATGATTACCTTGGGAAAAATCACCACCAATTACCAAACCTTGGAGATGGGATTCAGAGACCATGATGGGAAGAAGGTTGTTCTAATAGGTATGTCGATAGGAGCACTCATGACAGTTTCAACCAAGAGGATGGAGAGGATATTCAGACATGGGGAGGTAGCATATGATTCCAAGTGTTTGATCACTACATGGAAGGATTCAGAGGGTCGACAACAATATCATACAGAGATCAAGAATTTGTTGGGATGACATCAATAGGTTTTTGAGTCGATCCCACCAGGGAGACTACCTAACAGGGGGTTTGAGCACACCATTGAGTTGGAAGAGGGGGCCAAACCGATGATCACCCCCCTATCGTCATCCTAAGAGGTTCAAGGATGAGATAGAGAAGGCAATCAAGGAATTGCTAGCGATGGGACACATTAGACTGAGCAACAACCCATTTGCTTCTTTAGTTGTCTTAGTTATGAAGAAGGATGGTGCCATGAGGATGTGCATTGATCATCGAGCCTTGAACAAGAAAAACATCAAGAACCGATATCCTATCCCACACATTGATGAGTTGATGGATGAACTACATGGAGCAGTTTTCTTCTCATAGATTGATGTACGCTCTGGGTATCACCAGATCAACATTTGAGAGCAGGACATAGAGAAGACGCCATTTCAATGTCACTTTGGACATTTCAAGTTCCTGGTTATTCCAATTGGGCTAACCAATGCACCTTCTACATTCTAGTCTTGCATGAACCACATATTCAGGGACCAGTTGAGGAAATCAGTCTTGGTTTTCTTCAATGACATCTTGGTCTATAGCAAGACATGGCAGGAGCATATGAGGCACTTGGATGAGGTATTGAGCATCATGAAGGCACAGTCATTATATGCCAAAGAGTCCAAGTGTGATTTCAGTATGACAGAGATGCTTTACTTAGGCCATATCATCAGTGCAAAGGGGGTATAGGTGCACCAGGAAAAGATCAGGGTCATTCTAGACTGGCCAATGCCTAGGAACGTAACATAGTTGAGGAGTTTCTTTCAACTGTGTAGCTACTATAGGCGGTTCATCCAGGGTTTTCTCAGCTTGGAGCACCGCTGACAGATCTTCCCAATCATGGGGATTTCAAATGGATCGAGGAATCATGGAAATACTTTGATCACATGGAGGAAGTCATGAGCACTTGTCTAGTGTTGGCATTACCAGACTTCACCTTGCTATTTGTACTAGAGTGTGACACATCTGGCGAGGGTATCGGGGCAGTTTTGATGTAAGGATGACACTCCATTGTATTTGAGAGCATAAATCTTGGTCAACTTGAGAGGTTGTACTCCATTTATGACAAGGAGATGTTGGAAATCATGCATGCCTTGACCAAATTCAGACAATATTTGGTGGGAAAAAAATTGATGGTCAAAACAGATCACAACAGCTTGAAGTATTTACTTGAGCATAAGGACCTCAGTGAGCACCAACATAAATGGGTGATGAAGGTATAGGCATTTGAATTTGACATAGAGTATGTCAAGGGGAATAAGGAAATTGTGATTGATGCACTATTGAGGAGACCTACAACCTGTTCTTTGATGGAGATTTCTACAGATTGGAAATCCCACTTGTTAGTGGAATATTCCAAGAACAAGTTTGCTTGTGAGGTGATGGATGGACAGATACAGGATGACAGGTATAGGGTCATTGATGATGTCATATTGTACAAGGATAGAGTCTACTTGGTGCTAGATTCGGGGCTCAAGAACAAGATCCTCACAACAATTCATGATTCACCACTAGCAGGCCATCAGGGGTTTTTCAAAACCTATAGACAGATCAGGGAGAGGTTCTCATGGAAGGGCCTCAAATATGACGTTACGAGACATGTCAGTGAGTGTGTGACTTGCCAACAAAACAAGTTAGAGCATGCTCTTCCAACAGGGCTACTTCAACCACTCCCCATTCCAGAGCAGAAATGGGAGAGTATATCGATGGACTTCATCACAGGCCTACCCAACGTCCAGGGTAAGGATTGTATCTATGTAGTGGTCGACAGATTGACCAATTTTTCTCACTTCTATGCCATACTAACAGAGTACATTGTAGTTCAGGTAGTTGAGATATTCTTCAGGGAGGTCTTCAGACTTCATGGGTTGTCGAGGAACATCGTCAATGACAGGGACAGCCGGTTCATGGGGACATTATGGAAAGAGTTGTTTCGGCTGGTGGGGAAAAAGCTGACACCTAGCACCAACTATCACCCTCAGACATATGGGAAGATCGATATTTTCAACAAGTGGGTTGAAGGATATTTGAGGAACTATGTAGGTGGACAACATAAAACATGGGTAAAGTGGCTACATCTAGGAGAGCATTGCTACAACACCACTTTCCACATGTCCATTGGTATGACACCCTTCTGAGCATTGTATAGATATGATGTTCCCACTTTGGTAGACTTGGTTTTCGGGGAGAGTAGAGCTCCCAAGGCTAAGGATTGGATCATAGAGAGTCAGAAGTTTCTCAAGTTGTTGAAAGAGAACCTGCAGATGGCATAGAACTGACAAAAGATGAGTGCGGACAGGTACAAGATAGAGTGTAGCTTTGATATTGGGGATTTGGTTTTCTTGAGACTCTAACCTTACAGACAATCCTCTCTGAAGAAGAGTGGGGTCGAGAAGCTCAAGACTAGATTTTATGGCCCTTATAGGATCATGCACCGAGTAGGTGAGGTTGCTTATGAGTTAGAGCTTCTAGAGGGGAGCAAGATTCATAACGTGTTCCACGTATCTTGCCTCAAAAAGGAAGTGGGACAATTCATTATCACATTAGAGGAGATTCCCCCATTGGATGATGAGGGACCATTGTATTTGGTTCCAGAGGAGGTTTTGGATTTCTAGGAACGGAAACTAAGGAGTATGATTATTAGAGAGTGTTTGATTAGATGGAGAGGGCTTCCAATAGAGGACGCTACTTGGGAGAGTGAGCAGGTGTTGCAACACCCTAGACTGGTATTTCTTGAGGACAAGCAATTTCGGGAAGGGAGTACTGTAATGTCCCTTTCCAAATAGGAGCTCTAGAGAGGAGGCTTAATGGTCTAAACTGCCCCATTAGACAATAGCCAGGGCTAGAAAAGGGGTAATCAGGGTTACTAGAGGTCACTCTAGTCAAAGGTGTTATGTTCGGAAAGTGACATTGAGCTAAAAATGGTTAAAAGTGCTTTTAAGTCATTGTGAGCTTAAAATATAACTAATGAGAGAAAATTAGAAGTCAATAATGAATTAGGGTTTCGTCAGTGAATTAGGGTTTTGGAAGGCTATAAGAGAAGAGTCAGCGACCTAATTCATGATTATGTAGATTATGACTTGTCATTGAAGAGAGAGGCGCATCTCAGGAGAGATAGTTCAGTGGATTCCAGGAGGAAGACACTAGTTGGTTGATTTCGGTGTTGAGAGACACACCCTAGTCACCAGGAATATCACACAGGTCTTCCATCATTCTTTAGCAGTAATTACGCAGGGTCCAATAGCAAGGGCAGACTTATCTAGGATGAGGACGCAACTCCTGTGGAGGTTCAGGGAATCAATTTGTCCCATCCAGGGAGAGTTCATAGATTCCCCTCCGACCCAGTTGAGAGGAAGGCAAGGTGCATATTTTTCCTTGTTCCTCGCCAGATTCCGATAGAGGAATCATATGGGGCACATTTTCCAGACTTGGAAGTGCAACACTTTTGGCAGACACATTCGGGGTTCTCGAATGAGCATCATATTAGATTCAGGGAAACCCTTCTGACCCATTTCCCAATAGACAAAGGCAATCCTTTTGAGATACATCTTAGTCAATTCTGATCGTGGAATCACTAGGACGCATTTTTCTAGTGAGAGAGGGGTGCATTCCCCCATGAGGATCCCTATGGGGTCCAGACCCACTAGCAGAGGGGTCGGTCAGCTACCAGGCATGTGCGCTAGAGCACGACACACCATTTGGGATAGTTTCTAGGGCCATTCAGAGAGGTATAGCCATCGGGGTGAACTTTCCAGACTTCCAACAGTTACCGTATGAGCTTCCATAGTTCCAGCTCATCCATTGATCCCACAATGCTCATCTATTATCGGGTATTATCATTTAGTTTTCTTATTGTATTTTGGTTAAGATCCTTTTGTATTTTGATCTAGCTGAGTGATTTATTTTATTTATCCGCATTCAGCCTTTGTACTCCGCAGAGATATCATAACATAAACTTTGCAGTCCTTTGTCTCATTTGTTATTTGTATGATCATTTATATGTTGTAAAAGATTAATCCTACACACACATTAGCAGTGTTTCCTAGACTAAGCAAGTCATGAACATTACACCATTCTCCCAACTAACTTATATCTCCCATATCTACAACTTTCCCAGGCCTAAAGGGGCCAACCATTGTCAAGCACATAACAAAGAATAAACACACTCTTGATGGTTGAGGAAGAAAGGGAAAGGTCTAGGAAAAAGTTTACAACTCACCAATAGTTGGGTAAAGTGTGGTTTGATAAACATAAAGTAGGAGATACAAATTTTGAGGTAGGAGACACAGTTTTAAAGTGGGATAAAATGAATGAGCCAAAGGGGAAACACTCTAAATTTAAAAATCTATGTCTTGGTCCTTACCAAGTTGCTAAAAACATTGGGGTAGGCACATACCAACTGCAAAATATTAGGTTTGAGCTAAATGCTCTTCCTGTTAATGGCCAAGCCCTAAAAATATTATTTTCCTAGCTCCTCGATGCAAGAAATTTTGTAACATACTTTCTGTTTTGGTTTTCTCTTCTTTATTTTATTTTAGTTGGATCAATACTTTCAACTTTCTTTGAACATTGTTTATTTCAAGTCATTTTGGTTTTTGTTTTGATTTTGGTTTTAGTTTGAATGTTTTCAACTCTTTTGTTGATTGATCATGTTTTATGGAGAGTGTTGGAACGATATTGAATATCTAAACCCATGGTGAAACCTAGTAAAATAGTGACTCTCATCCTAATCCTTCGCCATTCAAGACAAATTAAGGAGTTTTCATTCAACAAAATATCCCAATGCATGGATTATTTACACTTATGTATACATATCAACCAAGAAATAAACATGTTATATTTGTTGTGGTTTGGAAATGATGAAGGGAAAATGGAACTATAAGAGAGTATAACCTATGTGTATTAGTAGAGCTGGAAAGAATCCCACTTCTTTTAGCAAGGATACCAGAATAAGAAATAGGATTGATTCCTTTTATTCAAAAGAAAATTATATCCTCCCCTGTGACTCATTCTTGGCACCTTTTGAAATGAATTTCATATTAAATAAATAAAACTTGTGATGATCCAGAACGTTTGAAATAAGGGGGGGTATGCAAGTATCTCCACTGGGGCTATGGATGCTCGCTGGCAATAGAGAAAGGTTTGTGATATTAGGGTGACTCCAATAGGGCTATGGAATCTCGTTGGTAGTAGAACGACACCGTGAGAAGGTCTCAAATAATAAATTGGAGATACAATTTCCTCCCGCTAGTTGTGTTTTCTTGCCTAACTCTTGGCTAATAAAACATAGACTATTTCTTTGAGGAAAAGTGGCATGAAATTAAATAAGGCCCCACATTCGAAAAAACCTCAATGTTTCTTGGATCTTATGTATACATATTTGTAAATGTTTTTTTGAGTAGTTATCTTAGATTAAGGTCTTGTCCTGAAATTGTCATCAAAGTCAAGGGAGAGGTTAGATATTTTGGTTTTGTCTAGTGAATTTCCATTTGTTTATTACTAAACACACCCTTAAAATTTCCAAAATTTTGGGGTACCATTTTCAATTTTTGTTTGAGTTTTTGTCACATTTACTAGCTTTGCAAATTTTGGGTTTCTTTGATATTATTTGGTTCTTAGTTTAAACCCGATTGTCTTCGATTGATTAAATTAATTAATGAAACCTTCCTAAATCCAAATAGATCCAAATGATTCTACGAACAATCGACCAAATAACCCAAGTTTCAATGCATAAATTTTGAGGAAAATAATCATCAACCTATTTGGGCCTACAGGGGCATCGTTTTGGTCAAACAAAAGGAGTTTTAATAGAGTTGTAAAAAGGCATCATTTTCACCTGACAAACGATGAATCTGTCGGGCATCGAGCCTTTCCCATGAAAATCAACATGCTTCCTTTTCCCTTCCCTATGTCGCCCAATGTGATTGTCAATGAAGTTTTAAGCCATGGATAATCCCACTAATCAAAAACAAAGGAAACAATTCAGGATCACCTTAACATCCACCTTTTGATTAAAACCAACTTTAAATCTCAGTCGTCCATAAGCGACAAGACAAGAAGCCATCCACAGAGTTTTAGGATACCATGTAAGCCACCACATGGAAACCATACCATTTTCATGTCATCATCCATACACTATATGTCAAAATTAAAGGATCCACTCTTGCCACATCATCATCCAGGTGGCATTTCCACATCATCTTCCATACCATAAGTCTGGGATGCCACATCACACCTTGATTACAACACCCATCTATCGTTGAGGGTTATTGAAGAATTTACGTGTCTCTTAGGAAAATCCAAGAGATCACTCGATGTTGATGAGCCCATAAGTCATCAGTCTGATTGACATCTCTCCTCGACTATTATACTCACCCTTCACTCGACAATCAATGGTTATTCTTTACAAAGCATTATAATCATCTGATCAGGCAAGGGAAACAATCATAACCGTTGATTCGATGACCTAAAGTTTTGTTTTCTTCTATTTTCCATTGTTCATCGGTCAAATCAATCATTTGTTTACCCATCGCACTCACCTATCTCACCCAAAGACAGATGAACGTCCTACCCTAGACACTGTAGACCATCCGATCAGATGGATTAACAGATCTCAACCTTTGATTTTGGGACTTGATTTTCATATGCTATTAACACGTCACTTCATCTACCAACCATTGGATTTGAGCCATGTATTGGCTTAGTGCCACATTGGATCACTACATCATTCATGCCTTTCACCTGATGACCAACGAACTTGTGTATGAACAATATCCACCGCCTGATCAATAAAGAAAAGTTAATCTTAGCCATCATATTTTCGATTTCATACTATGGGATTCCAACAACTAGAGTATGGTCCTTAATGCATTACCAAACTAATCCTCAAACCAGGAAGTGACACAATTGATGATATGCCACAGTGTCTCTCTAAGTCATCTTTGTAGGTACATGTTTGATGTCACCTAGTACGAATAACTAATGCATATTGTTGGATTGACGCCACATTTTGATTGTGCATAAAATCTCCAAATCACCCAAATCTGATCAAATCATTGTGTGCTAAGTGAATGACATTGTGAAACCACTAAACGAGGTACTTTTATTGAATGTAATGCCATTATTGTCTAGATATTTCCCCATTACTATGAGATATGATGTTTAAAACACACAACCCCCCAAGTTTACTTCATTATTTGTGCTTGTTAAGTGTGTTATTAGCATAGTGTATGTGTTTCATGACTCTTGCAAATGAATTGAGGAAAGCATTTGTTTGCTCTAGTTTAAGGGATTTGATTGGATGATAGTTGTTCTTTGAAATATCTTGGTCAGGTAATTTCATCTCCTTTAAGGAACGACTTTGCTTCATGCTTCATACATGTACGCTAAATTGTATGGTATGTAATTTTGAGAAACCTTGAAGAAATGGTTGCTAATTATGATTGTGTTACCTATAGACAATATGCCTCCAAGGAAGGCTCCCATGTAGATAACACCCAGGAAACGAAGGAATTGGTCCAACAGTGCTAGGGAACGTTCCAGTTCTGCACCTACACAAATAGAAGGGGCCTCGATGACCAAGATCATCGAACCTCTCATCATACTGCCCCTGAAGAAGGTTTCCAACATTGTACCTCTGTACTACGACATCGATATTTGCACATAAAGTGAGACTTCCACACAGGTACAAATTCTTTCTTGGAATGATCTATTCTAGAAATTAGACAAAAGGGACTATTCTGAATCTACTCCACGCATCAACCTACAACTTAGAGAGGTGGATGATGTCATTTTTCCCATGATCAAATGATCCATGTTGCATTTGGTTGCTACCAGGGAACCTGTCTTAACCTATGTAGAGTTAATGGAATGGATAACTAATTACATAAAGGCCTATGAGTGTAAAATTATGAATGAACAAGGGGAGTGCATAGGGTCATTCCATCCCCAAGACATGGATTTTTGTTACAAACTCCCATCTCTCGACAAGTCTCTCACTAAGGACTTTGTAATTGAATTTTATGAAAAATGTGATACCAACAAAGAATTGAACAATTGGTGGAAAGAGGACATAAAATTTTCCAAGTGGTCTAATGGAAGGTACGCTATCTTGGGGTTGAGAGAGAGATACATCTATGTGGTGATCCTTTTATGTAGGTTATATGGTGAAACATATTGCTGCCAATTCTCAGAATCATGGCTACCCTTGGCATGTCATGTAGAAATGTGGGGAAAGAAATTCAATTGGGGAGGTGTCATCTCCAAGCAACTCAATCTCAAAATCATCCAAGCAAAATCTCCAAAACCTAGGAATCCTCCTAAATTCGACATGGTCTCCTTTATCTTAGATGTGATTTATGCACAAAATGCATTCTCTAGACTATATTTAAGCTGGAATATGCTTTGGGAGAAGAGGTATAAAAGGTTTTATTCCCAGATATTTGATTTTTTCATTCCTAGAATCTAATTCCTTATATTTGGGAATGAGTACCCTAGTATATCAAAGCAAGGAAAGAAGATTCTAACCTACATAGGGAACTGGTAATTTGAGGAAAAGTACACATACTTAAGAATTTATGGAGTTATGAGCCCATTGCATCTACTACTTGTATATGTACTTGACATGCTATTTATCGAAGAAATATATTACCAAACTTTCATGCTGGGTTTCAATGCCACCCTAGTGAAAGAGAAGAATAAGTTGTTCATGACTTACAATTTCCAGATAGGATACTCTGTAGTCAAAGATGCCAAGAATGCTAAACAATAAGGTCAAGTACACCCAAAGTATAGATTCATGATAGGAAGATATAAGAAACATGACCCTAAGGGACTGGTTGCAAAACATGCAGCACATGTGTCTCTGACTTGGATTTATGCTCATGAGAAATGGGAAGAGGAGTTGTTCACTAAGAATGCTCAAGATTGGAAAGAAGTATAGAGGAGAAAATCTAATCCCAACATAAACATATTTTCCTCTCTTCTTATAGAAGAACATATCAAAATGGTGAAGGCAGGAGTGTCCTCTAGAAAAGGACCTGGTACAAATCTACAAGGAGGGGAGCGAGAGCCCATGACATAAAAGGAATGAAAAGACATATAGGGAAAGCAAGAAATGATCATAAAAGATCAAATAGAAGAGAGGAGGATTAAATAATAATAGAAGAAGAAAGTGGAAGAATAAGTAGAATAAGAAGCACTTACTGAAAGGAGAAAGAAAGATGAGAAGAAGAAAAGGGAAATTGATTTTATTGAGAAGAGAAAAAGATATCAGGAGGAGCAGGCCCAGCAACGAGAAGCTGAAAATAAGAAGAAGAAAGAACAAGGATGGGACGATGAGTTGAAAAATATATAGGAAGAAGAAGGGAGACGACACAAGAAAGAATAATTGAAGAGTCTAGAGAGAGTAAAGGTAGAACACGAAAATAAGAAAGGTAAGGAGCAGGGAGAACCAATTGCTTAAAAAAATCTCGAGGAAATCATTGAATTGATAGGGGAAGAAGAGAACGGGGAAGAATTTGTTATCCCCAATTTCAATGAAAACCCCACCATAGAGGAACCCAACAAGTACATCAAAGGAACAAAAGGCAGAGACAGAGAAGGATGGTGGTGAAGAGGATTCCCCTTCAGAGAAGAATGATTCTATTCATCAAGACCAAAGTGACGCTTCATCAAGTAATGATGAATCATATTGGGACCCACCAAGTGGGTAGGATCAAGAGACATTGTCATTAGGAGAGGCTAAAAGAGGCACATGGCCAAAATGTTGAAAACAATCAAGATGGTAAGTTGTTTACAAAGAAAAGCAATGGTACAATGACAAATTAGGAGCTGCATAATGATTAGGATGATGATGATGTTGCAGGTGAAAAGGAAACTTAATAGAGTGAGAAGGATAAACAAAAACACTAGTAACATCCTTGAGCAGACTCCAAGAAATGATGAAGAGTCCAAGAAGCCCGATGAGAGTCTTCCAAGTGGTTTATCAGTGTTGAGGGAACAAGAAGAAAAAATTTTTCAAGACAAAACCCAAGGGGATGCCACCATTGTGGATAAGTCTAGCTAGACAGAGAGGAAGGCAAGGGAGGAATCACCATCCAAATAACCTACCAAGGACCTGATATCATAACACTTCTATACTCCAGGGAGCTTGCGAAACATACTCTCTTGGGGTGATCAACCTATTCCCCAACTAGTTGTGGAGGTGGTTTATTTAGATCTCTTTGCTTATGACAAGAAGAAAAAATATAGTGAAGAGAACTCACATGAAAAGGAAGGTGACATTAGACAGTGGGGTGGTGAGCACAATTGAAGAAGTTAATATGGATACCAAGAAGGCCAAGACAATCCAATTATACTCAACATGATTTGATATATCTCATGCTTCCTATGATAAGGCATTGGTAGAAGAGAAATTAATTAGAGCAGGCCATAACTAAAATAACCTATCTAGAGCATCAGGTATAGTACCATCAAGAGGCTAGGGGTCAACAAACTTCAAGGCATACCTACTAGAAATACATGGAAGATGCCTCGAAAAATAAAGTTATTTAATAATGAAGGCAGTAACATTACATGAAGAGTCCCTACTATTTGGAATCACTTATAAATACATACAACGATGGGCCAAGAAGGGAGCTCGCACCCTGGAGAAAGTTGAGTTCAATCAGGAAGTACAGAAAGACAAGGACACTGAGGAACATCATATAGAACTGTTGTTGGAGGAGAGGATGGATCAAATATATTCAACATCTAAACATTGGGTCAAGCTTGCGGATGAGCCCAAAGATAGGGTTGATAATGAATGGGAACATTACTGTCAGGTCTGGGACAAAATGAATCAGTCGATGGTAAATGTCCAGATGCTAACTTTCAGAACCCCTTTCGAATTTTGAAAGATCGATGAGGCTGAAACCAAATTGTAGCGGTTGGTCAATGAGTATAATGAACATGTACAACATATAGCCACGATGGAAAAGGGACACATGAAAAATTATATCATCGACTAAGTCAAGGTCGTGGATCAAATGGAACAAATAATTGATAGAATGAAGAAGCACACCCTCTAATTTCATGATAGTAAGAACAAGCTGACCATGCAAATGGACCAACACAAGTTTCTGTTCGCTGACACTTGTACTCAACTCTTTAGAGAATGACCCGACTATGTGGATGGGAATGCAATCCCGAAGACCCCCAGATCACTTGAGTCATCATGACTTGAACTGAGAATTATGTATTTTAGGCTATTGATGTGGCAATTTTCTTTAGTTTTGATTTGTATAAATAAAAGAGTCCATTTGATAGGAAGGGACTTTTGGCATTGGATGAATTTTTCTTTTGTTTTATTGTGGAACCATTTTTGACAATTAATATTGAAGCTCCACTGGAGCCTGAAGTGGGATTTAGAAGCCAATTGGTGATCTACATTTCATTGTAGATTGTTCTACTTTGGATCATTGTGTATTGATGTCTAGTAAGCTATGCCGTGACCAATTTATCTTGCAATGAGTGTTACTTATATTGGTCTCTTTTCGTTGTTTAACTGTGCATGTGAACAATATTTTAGGTTTTGGCTCTCGTGTTCAACAAATACAAAATTATTTCTTTATCACTAACAAACTTTGACCAAATTATTTGCATGCACATATAATTACTGTTATAAGTCTCTAAAGAATTATTTCAACATAAAATATATGTAACAATTGATTGGTTATTTTTTTATCTTAGTTCTTTTAATAAGTTAACTTTAGAAAGGAATGTCTTATTTCACCTATCCTAATTGATTGATTGTTAAATAAATAATTAATTTTTTAAACCATTTGTTCATGATTATTCCTTTAAAACTTATTAAGAAAACATTTTCCCCAAAAATAGAAGAGACTACGTGGATGAAACTGACAAGATCTTAAATCCCATCAAAAGGTTATCAGGCCATCAATAAAGAGAATCACACTAATTCAAATGAAGAAGATTCTAATTGGGCCTCATCTTTAGGTGTGATTCCTACTATTGAGTTAAAGGGAATACAACCCCCTCAACAAAGTGGAATAATGTTGACCCCTTGAAGCTTGGGACAATCGTAAAGATGGAAGAAAATGTTTAGAAGAATAATATCATGTTTCCCATACACCAGACAATAAGGAGAAGTCCGTAATTCCTCTTTAGGTGTAACTCTATCATCCAAAGAGCATTGGTCAAAGCATTTTGCCAATTTTGGAGATTCTTAGTTATGGAATTTTTAAGAATATGAATTACATTTTTATTTTTTGATTTAGCTACTCCATTACCTTATGTATAACAATTAGTTGATACCTAATAATGATTCCCTTATCCAAACCTAATTAAAACAATAATGAAGAAGAAAAATAGGCAACATTATCGAACATAATTACTTAGGGAACTCCAAACCCGATGATTAAATGTTGTTCCAAGAATTGGATAACTACCCTTTCATTTACTTGTGTTAAAGGCATAACCTAGACAACCAAGGAAAATAATCCATCACAGTTAAGATGTACTTGTTCTATTACAACAAATGAGGGTTTATCTCTCCTATGATGTTGATGTCCCAATGCTTAAAGGGTCTAGTAATTGAGACATGTTGTAGGGGTATTGATGCTTTCTTCTCTCTTCCCATGCTTAGTTGATAGGTTTTACATTTTCTTAAACGAGTGTGAGCATCACGGAAAAGAGTAGGATAGCAATATCTAGCTCTCAAAATTTTGTGAGATATGGTTTCGACAATAAAATGACCTCCAACTAGCCCATTGTGGAGATGCTTCAGAACTTTTTCAACATTGTCCTTTTCCAAACATCTTAACAATACTCTATCATAATTGTTTTTGGAAAAAGGATGGTGTTAATGAGTTTGTATTGGGTAGAGTTTAAACATATATCCCTTTTCTCCATTGAATTCATATGGCTATGAAAAGTCCCATGGTGTAATACATATATGATACCAATATACCGTGAGTTTGTGTTTGCTAGGATATAGAGAATTTCAATAGTACATATTGCTAGTTCATTATTCCATCTCTCTTCTTCCTTAGTTGCAACATCTTGGGATTTTTTAGATAGTTTATAGAGACCTTCCCCTCACACAACACGAGCAGGCTTAAAATTCAAGATCAAATTCCTAGATGGTTGTCATCTAGTTCCCCATTCGTTAGTCTAACTCTTGTTGGGTGAACAATGATTCAATAAAATGGTGAAGAACTATCACTTTGGCATGAATCTTTAGGACATATGACCTAAAGTGTCTAACAACCTTATAAAGAGCGTACACTTTCTTGTTTACATAAGGATAATTGAGATATGTTCCTTGCAGATTTGTACTCATAAAGGAAATATGTGCTTCATTTGCTTCAACATCTTTCTATGTTAACACTACTTTGAGAGAATGATCAGAAGTAAAAGTGTAGAGGAGGAAGTCAATATTGAAATATGAACTATGTAGAACTAGAGCATTTGAGATGGCAGTTTTTATCTTCTCAAAAGATTATTTTTCCTCATTCCATTTAAATTCAACATCCTTTTTATCATTTTTTACAAGGGCTTAATGATTTTTTCAAAATCAGGAATAAACTTATGCACGTATTTTATCTTCCCAAAGAAAGATTGCATAGTTTTCTTGTTGTGCGGTAAAGACATCTGGGATATAACTTTCACTCTCTCAGGGTCTATGGTTATACCTTCTTTATAAATGACATCCTCGAGCAACTTACCCTTGGTGACTTCGAAGATACTCTTTTTAGGATTTAAATAAATCCCATATTTCCTACATCTTTCAAAAATCTAAGTGAGATGCACAAGATGATCAACTCTATTTTTTAAGTATATAGCCATGCCATCCAAGTAAACACCGACATTCAACAGTTAACTAAGCCATGCAAATTTAATTTCCATTTCTCTTTGAAAGGTGGATCCATCATTGATAGATCCAAAAGGCATTCTTGTGTAAGGGAAAGTGCCCCATTAAATTCAGAAAGTGGTTTTCAATCTATCTTCTTCAGTTACCAGAACTTGATTGTATCATAAGAAACTATCAAGCAATGAAATTATTTTGGATCTTGATACAAGTTGCATGATCCGTTCCATGGGTGGGACATGATAGTTGTCCTTCTTAGAAGATTTTTTCAAGCTTTGAAAGTCAACATAGAGATGAATTTCATTATTTTTCTTCCTAACTATTATTAGGTTGGCTACCGAAGAAAAATGCCAAACTTGGAAAATAATTTTGGCATCAAGGAGTTTTTCAACTCTTTCTGAACTTGGGACTCAAGGGAAGGATGCATCATATGGAGTTTTTGTTGGAATGGATTCACACCCTTCCTCATTGAGATAGTGTGTTAGATAATACAAATGTTGTAAGTCTTAAGATCTTCGTATTTCCATGTGAAAATATCCTAGTATGTTTTGATGAATTTTATGTAGGCATGTCTTTCCTATTTTGAAAAACCTTTACCTAGATTTATATTTGTTGGATTTTCAACAATTCATAAATTGATAACTTCATGACCTATAATGGAGCTATTGGTTTTAATGTTTGGGGGTCCTCTAAACCTATTTTTCCAATCAAATAAATTTTCTAAATTAACAACTACCTTGGGCACAATATGTGATTTTTACTCAATCGATTACCTTCTACCACTTTCTAGACTTGCTTGATATTCTTTGTCATATAAGTCCAAGTCTTTAAAATTCACTCCATTAGTGAGAAATTCAATTATATGTTCATCACCTTTGAATACCTTCTAGTTTGTGACATTATCTAGAAGAGAAGGCCTGTAGATCAATTCAACAACAAATCCACTAGATTCAAAATCTTCTAATGGAGATAATATAGAGGCAATTGTTGCAAGAGAATCAACCACCACATTCTCAGAATGTGGGATAACAAAAATGTTGAAAGCATCAATGATATCAATCAACCTATGAACTTCATGTTGATTTTTTTTAGATGAGGGTAGTTACTGTTGGATTACTGAGAGAGGGGGGGGGGTGAATTAGTAATAGAGTAATTTAATCCTTTTTAACCATAAAATGAAAATGTTATATCAATGTAGCATTATCATCCAATAGTTGCAGAGTAAATAAACAATGAGCAAATGAAAAATCATACACATACACAATACACCAATGTTTTTACGTGGAAACCCAAAGCGGGATAAAACCACAGAATGATTTTTCTTATATGTATTTAAGAATTAAATTCATTGGAAGCACCAACTTCCTTTGTTTTCCATCTACAACTCGAAGGAGGCTCCAATCCCCTAGCTTCTCAGGCTACAACCTGAGGGAAGCTACAACTCCACAATCCTCTGGCTATAACTAGAAGGAGGCTACAACCCCCTATGTTCTCCGACTACAACCACATGTCCTTGCCTTGTCCAATCGCCTTGACATAGAAGTAGAATGATGGAACCACTGTCACACTATCACTGTGAGATATACTACTATAAACCTGTATCAATCAACCTATACCAAACAATTTGTAATCAACCTGTACCATATGTTATCAATGGAATTTTGTCCGAAAATGGTTACAGGAATCCAACATATTCAAACACCCATTAGTTCATCCATGGCCCAGAAAATGCATTTCCAAAGGGCACAAAACTATACAAATAGTTAAAAAATCAGCATGCACTAAAGATACAAAGGCATCGTGCTCATGTGCGACAATCGAATAATGCCGGAAAAGCGCATATGTGCCTGATGCGTGACTGTGGACGAAAAAATCCATGCACACCTGAAAACGACACATTTATGATTTTGGTCGGCCTTCCACCCACTTCTGGTTCATCTCCCAAGTTGATTTGATACCCAAATCTGAGCTGAATCTGAGTGGGGGGCTGGTCAAAGACCTAAGGGTGCCCTAAAGAGACCTTTGTTCACACTAAAGACTAGTTGAATAATGTCCCAAATATTTGCTATAAAAAGAGGCCAAGGGTGCACTACATTTTCAAGGAATTCATTTGTATTTTTATGCTGCCTATATTCTCTTAGAGGAACCTCTTTCCTCATTAGAGCATACAAGCACCATCTCATTTAGCCATTCATATCACCTCTTGAGTGAATGAGCTTTGGATTTATTCATCATTTCCTTCAAGTTTGCTATTTGTAAGAAGAGCTCAATCATTGGGGGTTCAAGATCCCTCCCTTGGAGGAAGAGGGGACCCATAAGTCTCCCTTCCTCTTTGGTGTTTTCTCACTAATAAAGCTTATCCATAGGTGGCATGAATTTTGTTTGTTTTGTTTGTTCTATTTCCCTTATGCACTCTAGTTTATTTTATTTTATTGTTATTAACTTAGTTGTTTGTTTATTTCTTATGCTTGATGTTTCTAAATCTTGCATTCACTGCTATCTTGTCTAGCTAACCCAACTGGACTTGTAAGCATCCTTATTTTTCTCATTTAGGTGACGAAAGGGACACAACAGATTGGCGACTCCACTGGGGATTGGTATCAATTTACCCCCCAATTTGGGTTGTTTGAGCACTTCATTTTGGTTTATTTAACTTGTAGGAACCATAACCGGCCCATGCCTGCCTGGAAAAAGCTAAATTTAGAGCTGAGCTGAGAGAATTTCTTTTGAAATTTCCTTCACGGTTGTGTAACAGAAAGTGCACGGGTTTTTTAACCCACATGCACATATTTCGAGCACGTGCACCAAACCCACTGTGTTTCTTAGCGCATTCTGTGCACTTGCACCAAAAAGTCATTTTTAATTTGTGCATTGGCACCCAATGCGCCTTTGTCTACTCTGAGACCCGCACATCTATCTAGAAAATCATATATTGTAAGGGTTTTTGTGACCTGTTGGAGACCCATAGCCTTCTTAAGTTTGATTCTATGGAGATTGTAATATGAACCACACTTATATTCCCTCTCCACATGAAGGGTTAGTCAAAACATAGGCACTTAGGGGGTTAAAATCCATATTTATCCCTTTTTTGCTTTGATTTTGCCACATGTATGGCTTGATTTGATTAAATATAAGTTGGAATAATTCTATATCACAAATATAACTACTTACATTGGGACCAAAAATTGAACGTCAATCTTTGAGTATGCTCTTCTCTCTCGCCATAAAGCGATCTTGAGAATCAGAAAAAATGATTGAGGGAACATTTCATCTCCCTTAAAGACAAAATCTTTAGGAGAGGACAACAGCCCCCTCGGGATTCCTCTTAGTTTCTTTTCAAACACATCTTAAAATTGTAACGGACCCATACATGCCCACATGCTACAAAGATAGGATAGTTTTGAATTTACTTTCTTAGATTAAATCACTAGGGAAGTTTAAAGGTTTTGTAATGGGCCCATACTTTCCCATACGCCCACAATCTAGGATAGTTGTTGAAGCTTTCTTAGATTAAATCATACTAGGGATTTAAAGGATTGGTAAGGACCCATATGTCCACATGCTAGTTCTCTAGGGACTTTATAATTTCTCAAGGTTGTACCGATGGCATTTAGTAAATTAGGTAATCAAGACTTGTAAGGACCACACGAAGTCCACATGCAACAAGGTGATACCTAACTTAATAAAAATTTGGCACACTTTCACTTGTTCACACAGAAAGTCACTACTCACTCACATAAATTCATCTAGAAAATCATGGAGGTTGAAGTAAGTTTCCTCCAAAAGGATTCCAAAATGCCCCACCCCTTTTTCTTGATGAGACTATCCACTCCCACTTAATTTCAACGAGATTGGTTCACACCCCCAATCTCTCAAAAAACCACATCTATTTTTTTTTTCTAAAAGCTCACTAAGTTTTCCTCCACAGGAGGTGCCAAAAGAAATTTTTTACTCTAGGTAGGATCTCGGGGATAGGCATCCAAATATCTCCCCATTATCTAGTTCTCACATCTTAAAACAATATAAGTTGTCAAATAGGGAACTTTAAATCCTCCAAGTCAAGTGTTACTAACACCATAAGGTAGGAAGATACCCGTGAAGGGTCTAAGGCCGAGGTCCGGTTGTTCTGTACGTCCCCCCTTGAGGCACCCACCTCTTGGACGAGATCTAGCCCGTGACCCATTTCTTAGGCTGAAAATCTAAATGCCACACTTTGAATGATACCTAGTGACCACATTTTAGGATATCTACCCAAGTGGCAATTGTGGGCGACAATTGCACCTTGATCGGATTTTTTTTGGCTATTGGGAAATATCACCAGCTCTTTCGGGATATGCACCCTCTACCCCTCATTATAACTGATTACTTCATCCTTCACTAGTTTCTCTTCCGGTGGCTTCAAAACCCACTGTCGAGTACTATTGGAAGGTCCAATGCTATTTGAGAGGAAGGACGTTACATATTTTAGGACACAAACATTTGTTTCCTTTATTCTCCCACACAAACAAAACCTACCTACCCACATGTATGCTTCATTATCAATTGATTGATGTATGATGCTCTTGTGATTACATGCGATTGTGAGATATATTGTGAAGGTCCAAAAATTCATAACAAAGACTCTTGTTCATTTATTGCTCTCATCACTATTTGCACACATCCACTTTGCTAGTCAGACATCATAGGGGACCCACATAATCCCCGTTATTCCAGATGCCTGCTAAATCTCCCTCCCATTCTTGGGGGAGTTCCTAGTCTTGCTAACTCATTGACTCTACCTTCTCACACTCCTGTGAGTGCTACCGTCTTGGGATCTGGTTTGTTTGGTTCCACTTTACTTGGGTCCACTTACCAAGGTCAACCATCCACCCACTTTCCTTTGCAAGGAAGTGTGGGGCACACTTCTTCCCCAGGAGGAAGTACAACCCCACCTAGCCCCCCTCAAGGGCCAGGTACCCAAAACACTCAAACCATGGCTGGATCTAATCCTCCACCACCACTTTAGATGCCATACTTGAATTCCCTCAACATACTGGATCTAACTAAGATCACCAATAATCCTATATTGCATGACCCCACATGGCCTATAATGCCTACCAAACTACCTTCAGCCATTCCCAAGTTTAAAGGAAAAGTGGGAGAGGACCCAACCAACCATATCATGACCTTCCACTTATGGTTCTCTTCAAACAACATCATGGACGAATCTGTCCAATTGAGGTTATTCCAACGCACGCCCACTGGCCCATCAACCAAGTGGTATGTAGAAGAAAAATATGGGTCCCATGTGACCTTTGAATCTTTGTCCAAAGCATTTTTGACCTTCTTTCAACTACCAATCCATCATGACAATGGTCTCAAACTAATGTCAGAGTTTAAACATACCTATGCTACACACATCGCTGACCAAATTCACGAATGGCGTCAACGACGTAGTCTATGCAAAGTAGAAGCCACCAAGCAACAATGCCTCAATTGGTTTCTCAAATCACTTATTTCCCTCCTTACCAAGGATGTGGTCACCACCTTCCCCCAATCTAAAGAAGAAGACATCGACGAGGCTCAATAGTTCGAAATCATTTATTCACAGTCAGAATACTTATATATAGTACTACCTAATGCCCCGAGACCCGTACCATTCGGCTAGGACAAACCTGGGATGTCTCACTCAGCGAATGGATTGATTGGTACCACTACACACCACAATTCACACCTCCAACAACCACCTATGTATGGAACACCTCAATATCCGACAACATATGGTGGACCTCCTTATTATACTCCTCCCTCTTATCAACAACCATACCCTGTTGCCCTTCCTCCACCCATAAGTGGACCACTGATGACACCCATAGTGTGCCCAGCGGTCGAACCAAGTTTTGGTACCCCTTCTACCTCAACTTACACCCTAAGCACTAGTGAAAGCACTACACCTTCCTATATACCTGTTGGCACAAGGGAAGAACCAGGGTTCAGCTCCAAGAGCGCATCAACAAGCCCTAACTACTGGCCCTTTTGGAAACACCTACAAAGTAGATGCAGTCTCACTCGAAGCAACTATGGGGGGGTTGTAGGACAAAGATGTCTACAACCAAGGGAAATATCAAGTGGATCCAACACTAGAACAACACAACATGCATATATCACTTATCATCTTAGATATACTCAACACATCTATCAAATCTAACACAATAATGCAATACCAGTATATCAAAGAGAAAAGAACATAACATCAATCATACACAACACAAGGTATACGTGCTTCACCCTCTCTCTAGGGCTATGTCCACAGAACTGTGCTTTATAATATATTAAGGTGAAGCATAGAATTCTTGTCTGCACTCTCAGCTAGCAAATCTTATTTCTTCTCCTCTCTATCTCTCCCCTCCCTGTGCACCCAACTGTAGGGTTGATCTTCGCACCCAGCTGAGGATCTTACAATACAAAAGGCTCTCATACTCAACACTTCTCTCTCACACAATATTACTCACTCGATCACCCATTGATTAGGACAACAACAATAATCATAAAACCAACTTGACACCAACCCATCCTAGGTCCTTTAGACCTCTATTTATACATTACAATCACTCACCGACATCCTTAGGCTGAAACCTAATGCAAAACCCTAGGTGTCTAAAACCCTAGGTCAACTTGACCCATGTTTTTCAGGGCTTCACCAACTTATCTTTCCTTCCTTCTCGCACGGTGCTCCAAAGCATCAAATGGTGGATTTTTCGGCTTGCTGAGTTGTCCACAATCCTTATTCCTTGTTGATTTGCCATCCTCGATCTCCTCATCTAACGACTTGTTTCCTTTTACTTCGCTTTGTCTTTTCTGCTCTTTTTCTCACTTCGACCCAGTAGCAGTCACTGTGTCTTCTGTACAGTTCACATTTTTCCTTTTCTTCCTTGATATTCACTTACTTTCATAATCAAGGGCCAAGAGGACCCCAACACTCACCTGTGACTCATCCCGAGGCACTTCAAATATGATCCTACTATTTTACTTCGACTTCATACTACGTAGTGCAGCCTCTGCTTTCTGCTCTCTACCTCCTCTCCTTCTCTGTGCAAATTGTCATTTCTGTGTCTAGTACCTAGTTTCAACTGCACCTGGTACCTAGACCCTTTTCCTTATGATTTTACTGAGAGATTCGAGGCAACTGGTTGTCACAGTAAAACTTCAGCTGACTCCCATTCACTAATCCTTCCTTCCATTCTCCATTCAAAGTCTTCAACTAGGAAACTCCTCCTTCTATAACATAGTCGATCTCATATGGCCTAAGCCAATGCGTTTTGAACTTCCCAGGGTGTTTGATGAACTTACTTTCATATACCAACACTAGATCACCTTGTTTAAATGCCTTCTTCTTGATGTGCCTGTCATGATAGGCCTTCTCTCTTTCCTTCTGTACCTACTAATGGAATCCTGCAATAAATATGTCTTCTTCTAGTTCAACCAACTGTGAAAGCCTCTATCGAACAATTCCAGTGTCATCCATATCTATAAAGGCAACAATTCTTAGGCTTGGTATGAAATATTCCACTGGGACAATGACTTCGAGACCATACACCAACTTAAAAGGGGTTTGCATTGTTAGCTTCTTGCAAGTGGTTCTATAGGCCCATAGTATGACTAGTACTCTTAAATCCCAGTCATCCTTGTTCACACTGCAAATATTCGTCAATGCTGTCTCCAAGATCTTTTTGAATGCTTCCACTGTCCCATTTTCTTGTGGATGGCAAGGTGTGCTCTTCTGATGGTGGACTACAAATTCCTCAGTCAGGGCTTCAATTGTTTTATTTATGAAATGTGTGCCCTGATCACTCATAAGGATCTTTGGGCATCCAAACCTAGTTATGATGTCATCAAATATGAAGTGCACAACTATAGTTGCACTATCCTTAACTGCTCTTGCTTCGACCCATCTAGTCAAGTACCTTGTCATATTAATTATGTACCTTGCTCCTGTGAACTTGCCTGGTGGGTTTATAGGTCCCATGAAGTCAATGGCCCATTTCTCAAATGCTTGTAGGGTCAGCTGTGGTGCTAGTGGCATTTTATCTCTTCTGGATTGTTTCCCAACTCTTTGGAATACATCATAGGCTTTTTAATAGTCTTTAACATCTTTGTGTAAGGTAGGCCACCAAAGGCCATCTCTAAGAACCTTCTGCATAGTTTCTTTCCCTGCGTAATGTCCTTCTGAGATGCCCTCATGAGATTCTGTGAGCATAAATGGTCGCTCTACTTCCATAACACACCTTCTCAATATCTCATCAGGTCCCATATTGTATAGTTGTCCAACTATAAGTGAAAAGTCAACAACGCGCACTACTAGATGTTTCTTCTAGGGAATTGTATACTCACTAGGTGCCATTCCTGTTGACAGGAACTAGACTATCTCTGTGAAGTGGTCATCAATATTTATAATGGCCAACAACTGTGCATCCGACAATGTATCCTCCAAACTGGTTGGCTCTTCTCCATGTTCCAACCTTGACAAGTGGTCAGGACCTTTGTTCATTCTTCCTAGCTAAACTACGATCTCGAAATCATATTCTTGAAATAACAGAAGCCATCTGCATATTCTCCCCTCCAAAATTGGCTTGTTGACTAGGTATTTCAGTGTAGAGTGATCAGTAAACATTTCAAAGTGTCCTCCCAACAAGTAGTGGTGAATTTTCTGCAGCGCATACACCATGGATAATCCTTCTCTCCCAGTAGTGGTGTAATTAATCTTAGCAGTGGATAGTTTCCTGCTAGCAAAAGCTAACGGGTGGTCAATATATCCTTTTCTAGGTTGTGCTAACACAACTCCCAATGCAATGGAAGATGCATCGACATGAACGTGAAATTCCTTGCTCCAATCTGGGAAAACTAGAATGGGTGCAGTAACCATTTTCTATTTTAGTGTGTCGAAGCTCTCCTAACATTCTTCTGTCCAACTAAACTGACAATCTTTCTTCAAAATATTCTCCATAGGTGTTGTAATCTGGGTATATCCTTGAATGAACTTCCCGTAATATCCAGTATGTCCCAGCGCAGTGCACAGCTATTTGACTGAAGTAGGAGAGGGTAAATCAACTACAATTGCAATTTTAGATGGATCTACCAAAAATCCCTACTTGCATACAATATGACCTAACAACACTCCAAATGGTGAAAAGAAGATGCATTTCTTCATATTCAAGGCAATTTGACACTACCTGCATTTTTCCAACATTAGCCTTAGACATTCAATATGATTTTTCAATAAACTAAAAACAGTCCAATCATCAAAATATGCTTCTAGAAATTTATGCAGAATCTCCTTGAATGCTTCGACCACCACCTTGGAAAAGATGGATGGGGCATTCTTCAATCCAAATGGCATTATTGTATACTGGTAGGATCCCCATTCTATTTCAAATGTGGTCTTATGGCTATCTTCCTTGGCAATCCGGATTTGATGGTATCCTGAAAAGCCATATGTAAAAGAATATACCTCCTGGCCTCCCACATTATCTAAAATTTCGTTAGTGAATGGCATAGGGAAGGGGTCATGCAAACAAGCATCATTCAAATTCCTGAGATCTACACAGATACTGATCTCTCCTGTCTTATTGTCTTGCACTACCATAGGGCTAATCCACTCTGACTCTTCGATAGGTTCTATAATTCTTGCTTCCAACATTCTATCGACCTCAATTTTTACTTTCTCCTTATACTTAGGGTTCAGTATGTAGCATCTCTATTTGACTGGTCTTGCATCTGGTTTCAAATGGATCCTCATCTCTCCCATAGGCCCTTTTATTCCCTTCATACCAGTGAACTTGGTTGGAAACAAGTCCTGATATTCATGCAGTAACTCTATTATTTTGTCAATAGTAGCAGCATCCCAATGTCCCGATATCCATGCAAGAATCCTATTATTTTGTCAATAGTAAAGATCCAATAATATCCAACAACATTTGCAAGTCAGTTGTTTTCGCCGTTCCAATATTGATCTTATTAATCTTGATCAGCTGTCCAATGAATGGTATCTCAACTCCTAGTCCTTCCACATCTCTTTGGCATTCTATTTCGTCAATGGTCACCTTCCTAGGATCATCGTCTTCATTAGCATTGATGTTGTAACAGCCTTGCAGTTTCTGGAGAGGCACAGTCCATTCGTCCTCTTCTTGTTCTAACGAGGGGATAGAGGCCTCCTCAAATACTTTCTGTCTTACAATCTGTAATGCTTGATATACTGAAGGATATTGACTTTCAAATAAGAAGGTGGTTACAAAGTTCTGGGTCATACCTTCCCAATTTGCAATGATGAGGTGCAACTCCGCTTGAAGGTACCAGTTGATAGGGGTTGTGTCCAACACGCTAATGAATTTTTGCACCCACTTCTCTTGAGGAATGGTTCTCCAGGCTTCCTCGCAATTTCACACATGGTCCTTTGGGCAAATTTGACCTATGTAGCGAACTTCACAACCTTCTACTTGTGCTGAGAACCACATGGTCATCAGGGTACGACATTGTAACCATTATGAAATGCTATTTTTGTGTGTCCCCCACCATCTTGTTGGTGTTGCTTTCAAGGCCTCATTCATTGCCAACAATATTTGTTGCGTTGGTACACTTGCTTAAAATTCCAACAAGAAGGTTTCTAAAGGATCCAGACCATCAAAAGTGGGCAAGTTACTTACTGTTGTGTCGATCCAACAAACATATCCTTTTAATCTAGCACATCTCCTTGTAGATACTTCATACATATTGTTCTTCCAGTTCTCCAGTGCTTTTATTGAATCTGATGAACATGCACTGTCACTTCGCCATCTTAGGTTTCCATCGGTCGTAGGATTAATGTAATCCTGTAGCCTAGCTGTTAATTTGTATATGTTTTCCATTTCATATGCATGGTCTTCTTCTCTGATAGGTTCTATGTATCGCTGACCTTCATCTAGATCTAAAGGTGCAATGACCCTAAGGTCATCTCTTTCAAAAGTCATTCGTGTTTTTTTTAAATCAACCATAGTGGAATTATGGAAAGACCAATCAATTCCTAACAACGCAGGGTAAGGACAACTGTCATAAACTATCTGTAATGTCCCCATTTTGGGAAATTATAAGATTACAACATTTCAGAGTGTTATGCCTACCCAAGTAGCCAGATAAGGGTGACGGAGAGTTCGAGAGATATTGAGGGGTTTATTTGGGCCCGACTTGCATTGTTCATCATCAAGATCCATTCCGCACAACTTGGCTTTGGTTCTGTTGCATTCCAACGATTTCCATAATTTTGAGTTATTATGGGTCATATCTTAATTAAATTCACTAAGAAGGTCATAATGGGCATATTACTTGGAGAAACCTCTTAGTGTGATAGCTCATCGGAATCAGGAAGAAGAGAACTACAGGATAAGATGATGAGAAGTGAATTTCAGTGGCTGGAGAATCCATAAGGATGGATAAATCACTTTTTAGAGGAAAAATGGTTAATTAATTAATTAATTAAGTGATTTAATCAAGGAATAATAAAATAAAGTAAAATTCACTTGGAGGGAAAAGGTCAACAAAAAATTAGGGTTTCAACAACGAATTAGGGTTTAAAAAAGCTATAAGAGAAGGGCCAATGACCTAATTCATCATTATGATTTGTCATTGAGGAGAGAGGCGCATCTCAGGAGAGATAGAATCAGAGTCCAGATCAGAGGAGCTCCTTGAGGAAACTAGACAAAAATCAACTACACCTATTTCAATAGAGAGTCAGATATATCCCTCAGCCACATTGCGAGAGGATGTTGGTGGTTTAGCAGTGGAGCACCAGTTGAGGGAGGAGCATGAGGAGTACCTAGGATCACTGATGAGTATGGAGAGATATGATCCAGAGATACATGAGGATATCCATAGGTCACAT
The DNA here is from genome assembly GCA_010110895.2 of Picea sitchensis. Lineage (NCBI taxonomy): Eukaryota > Viridiplantae > Streptophyta > Pinopsida > Pinales > Pinaceae > Picea > Picea sitchensis. Next base: position 137,831 of record SNQJ01S0005717.1, on the reverse strand, counting down.
GGACCACCCTTCACGAGGGGTGTTGAGACAGTTGGGCACACACGTACACATGGAGATTCCAAAGCTAGGGGTAGTTCTGAGGACACTTCCATTTCTGTTCCAGGATTGATTGACCTTCATGTAGAGGATGACCCCGTAGTACACCCAGGATCCATGATGTTGTAGGTGTATACATGAGATCACATGAGTATGTAGGGGCACACAGTGATGAGTGGTAGTTCACATAAACATACAGAGGTGTACAGTGGGATTCAAGGGGACACATTGGATGGAAAGGAGGAGATGTACTCAATAGAGCATGGAGATTCCTCTCCCTTGCAACAATATAAAAATCTGGGAGATCACCTTCACCATAGTAGCAGTTTCACGAGTGATGATGGATGGATAATGATTGACCCACAATTGGTAGAGATACCTACTGTTGTACCCAATGGTTGGTGTTTAGTGATGAGTACATGTGATTATTTACCATGGGTGTTGATGGATGAGATTTTGGTTAATACGTTTGGATTGACCAAAGCATATGCTACTTTCTAGTCCTACAGTTGGTTGTAGATATTTATGATGGCCTTTCCCGATACTTTCATCATTGATAGCAACACAGGGGGAGCTAGACAGTGGCAGGGGGCATGGAGAGTTGGTAGGCCGAGACCACCTAACAAGAGTGTCTTGATTGCATACATCAAGATAGGGGTGGATCATCAAGGGAAGATAGTTGAGGCCCTGGGCATGATGGAGAGTATACTAGGCCATGGGATAGAGGATATCTCAGAGGTTTCTACATATTCAGACTCTCATTGGGATGAGGGTGGAGTGATTTTGACAATTACCAGTAGGTCACATCAGTAGTTAGCGGGATTGGAAGTGATGAACTTCCAAATTTGACATGGGATCCATGAGTCCATTTGGTCAATAGTTTGTTTCATCTTATGAGGATCCAGGAGTGGAGGATCCATAATGGATACTTTTATCAGACAGTCATGATCAGAGTAGAGAAACATCAACATGATGGTTCTTGTCAGAGACTAGCATGGGATCCTGGGATTGAAGGGTTGGAAATTTCATTGACTGGTGGAGACGAGGGGACCTTTGCAGGGGGAAGTCACATTTATTTTCCATTGAGTATCAGTATTGGGGAGAGCACATCACTGGTTGGTGATTCGTTGAGGTCTTGTAGTACCTCACTATGGCAACAACATGTTCAATCGGTAGGGGCCGTGTTGGGTTTGGTATGGTTTGGTAGGACAGACTCATTTCGGTTTGAGATCATGTGTTATTTGCAGGAGACTCATGGTAGTGATATGTTAAAGGATTATATCTCACGAGGCATTGCAGTTCACATTCTGATATGGGATCCAAGGATTGGAGTGCTTGGTATTTCAACATTTGATGGAGTTGAGTTTTGAGTAGAGTGGTTGCTCAGGGATTTGATTGAGATTCTTTGGCCATTGATCATTCTACTCATCAGGAGCATGTGGGCGTCATGCATGGTGAACACTTGGATAGACCACATCTTTAAGGGAGTCTACCTTTTTTCACACAGGTGAATATGGGAACCCGATATCATATGTATTTGGATTCAGTTATTGCTTGAGGAGAAGCAATCTTCTGTCACAGAGGACTATTATGTCCCCATTTTAGGACATTATAAGATTACAACATTTCAGAGTGTTATGCCTACCTAAGTAGCCAGATAGGGGTGATAGAGAGTTTAGGATATATTGAGGGGTTTATTTGGGCGCGACTTGCATCGTTCATCATTAGGATCCATTCCACATAGCTTGGCTTTGGTTTTGTTGCATTCTGACGATTTTCGTAATTTTGAGTTATTATGGGTCATATCTTAATTAAATTCACTAAGAAGGTCATAATGGGCATATTACTTGGAGAAACCTCTTAGTGTGATAGCTCATTGGAATCGGGAAGAAGAGCACTACATGATAAGATGATGAGAAGTGACTTTTAGTGGCCGAAGAAGCCATAAGGATGGATAAATCACTTTTTAGAGGTAAAATGGTTAATTAATTAATTAATTAAGTTATTTAATCAAAAAATAATAAAATAAAGTAAAAGTCACTTGGAGGGAAAAGGTCAACAACAAATTAGGGTTTAGAAAAGATATAAGAGAAGGGCCAGCAACCTAATTCATCATTATGCAGATTATGACTTGTCATTGAGGAGAGAGGCGCATCTCAGGAGAGATATTTCAGTGGATTCCAGGAGGAAGACACCAGTTGGCTAATTTCAGTGTTGAGAGACACACCTTAGTCACTGGGAAGATCACACAGGTCTTCCATCATTCTTTAGCAACAGTTACGTAGGGTCCAACAACAAAGGAACACTTATCCAGGGTGAGGGCGCATCTCCTGAGGAGGTTCAAGGAATCAATTTTTCCTAGTTCCTCATCAAATTCCGACGGAGTAATCATCTGGGGCACATTTTCTAGGCTTGGAAGTGTGACACTTTTGGCGGACACATTCGAGGTTCCCGAACGAGCATCAGATCAGTTTCAGGGAAACCCTTCTGACCCATTTCCTAGTAGACGAAGGTGATCATTTTGAGATACATCTCAGCTGATTCTGACGGTGGATCACTAGGACACATTTTTCCAGTGAGAGAAGGGCGCATTCCCCCAAGGGGATTCATCTAGGGTCCAGACCCACTAGCATAGGGGCCGGTCAGTTACCAGGCATGTGAGCTAGAGAAGGGTGCACCATTTGGGACAGTTTCCAGGCCAATCCGAGAGGTATAGCCACTAGGGAAAACTTTCCAGACTTCCAGTAGTTACCATATGAGCTGCCATAGTTCCAACTCATCCATTGATCCCATAGTGCTCATTTATTATCGGGTATTACCTTTTAGTTTTCTTATTGTATTCCAAATAAGATCCTTTTTTCTTTTGATATAGCTGAGAGATTCATTTTATTTAGCTTCATTCGACCTTTGTACTCCACAGAGATATCATAATATAAAATTTGCATTCCTTTGTCGCATTTGTTATTTGTATGATCATTTATATGCTGTAAACGATTAATCCTACATATACATTAGTAGGGTTTCCTAGACTAGCCAAGTCAGGAACATTACACTATCTCAATTACCTCAAAATCTGCAAATGTTCTTACTCCGTCGATGTCCATAGGGACATGTTCCAATCTGCCAAAGGGGATTACTGCCTACTGATTAGCCATCCTAAGCCTGATAGGGGAGTAGATCAACTTCAGTTTTCCCATCAGTGCCCAGGCTTTCTTTGTCATGACATTGACCTCCGACCCTAAGTCAAGGACCACATAGTCTATATCATATTCTCCTATTTTAGCATTCAAGTTTAATTCCTTATTTGTCCTTCTCTTTTTAGCGATTTGGTGTACTTCCCTATTCAGTAAGGGGTCTATCTTCCCTAGTTCATTCTGTGTGATTAAATTTTGTAGCTCTTGTACAACGCTCTCATCCTAAATCAACTTAATACAAGTATATAAAAATTCCATGAGCTTGCTTACCTCTTTTCCTTCTTTTGTTGAAGTAGACTGATCGAATGCCAAAGGAATTCCATATTCCCTTAATTCTGATCATATCTTTGATGAATAACCTTGGTCTCCTTTGAACTCTTTTCTTACTTCCTCAAATATTTGTCTTTCTTTCTTTCCATAAAAAAATTGTGTCTTCTCTATGGCTTTCCTGACTTCTGAGTCTTCTGTAGTCTTTCCTTGGGCCAGTCCATCTTCTCCTATAACAACGCCTCCTCTAGTGATAAAAATGACTCTAGGGTATTCTCCACAAGGTTCAACATATATCCATTGCACTTGCAGGTTTTGTTGAGGTCCTCGTCTTTCCTGAAGCTTATCTAGTAGCACATGACAATCTTCTATAATGTGTTTGAAGGAATTGCAGTAGCTGCAAGTAGTGCAAGGGTTTTGACAGTCCCTTGCTAGGTTTCCAGGTTGTGGATAGTTGTAATAGATGATCTATCCTCAGCCTCGACCCATACCTCCTCCTCATCCTCATCCTCTGAATCCACCACGAGGATTCAAGTTTTCTCTCCCAGGGGAGTTGTACTACGTAGTGTTTCCTTCTTGCTGTACTTCGCCTTGAATTTTGTATATGTCTCTTGACCTTTCGTGCATGAGTTCATAATCCCTACAATCTCTCTCATCGTGCCCCATGGACTTACAGAACGTGTAATACAGATTTTTGGGTGTATGAACATATTTTTGCATGTAATAGCACTCACCAGGGTGATGTCTATTTCTGCATACTTTGCACCAGGGTAGGGTGATTTTCTTCAAAGGGATCAGAGCTCTTGAGGCAAAGTATTCATGAAATAAGGGGCAATGTTCCTTGTCACGACCTTCTGATTTTCATCTGACACACCAGATGTCTTCTCTTTTATATTTTCCCTTGTCTTTCTTCATATCTTCCACCTGCAGAGACAAACTAGTCAGCTGACTCAATATTTGACTCATACCTGAGCTAGATTCTCCCATAGGGGATGACTCTAACTTCATGGAGATCTCCAGTGCCTCGGCCTACAAAGAAATATTCCATTGCATCAGAGGAAGTCTGATGTGTGGTAAGAGGTCATCAATGAACCATTCTTTGTTCTTCTCATCTGGGATCTGAAAAGTCAATCGACCGGTCAAGGTCTTAAATCTCTAATTGAATTCCCAAATGGGTTCAACTACCTTCTGCTTAATCTCTTTCAGCTCTGTAATACATTGTGACCCCGACTTGGGTTCCTTAAACTCTGCAATCAATACATTCTTGATCTCATTCAACGACTTAGGCTGTACAAGTCCTTGGAAAAGCTTCATGTACCAGCTTAGTGTGCGATCCCTTAGAGTAGTGTTGAACTGAGTTCTTTTAACAGCTTCGTTGGTAACATTTGTAATATTCCATACGGATTCACATAGGAACCATTGCTGATCAGGGTCTTCAGATCCATATCCCCTAAAGATAGGGAGCCTCATCTCATCTGCTATAGATCTTCCTAGGGTTCTTGACTGAGTATGTGGTGGGCTGCTAGTGACAGTGCTCTAAATTCTCTGGTGACTTGGATTACTCTGATTTATTAATGCTACTGAATCAATAAGAGGAACAATAGTACTTACTTCGACAGTCTGCACAGTTCCTGAAGTTTCTGGCTCTTCTAGGCAAGGCTTTTTAGCTTTCCCCTCCTTCTCCCTAACGGGTTCTGAATGCTCTTCGTCTGTCAGATCTGCCTCTTCTCCACTATAGAAGCCCTCGTCCCCATAGTTCTTCTTAAATAGGTTCACAAGGTGAACTTCTCTGAACACTCTCTCACTACGCATATGTCTAACCTTTGTGTCGCTGTTTCTGTCTGAATTCCTGAACATTATCTTTTCTAGATCTGACCAATCTATTGTATCTTCAAGATGTTCTTCTCATGTAATAGCATCTTGATCCTCAACCTCAGAAAATGTAAAAATTTTCCTCTGGGTCCCTTGAATAAATATCTCTCGGCTTGGCTATATGACTCTACTATGTCAACAACAAACTCGATGATGTACCCTCCAATGGTGCTATCAAACCAATGATCTACTACTCTTGACACAACGTTATAAACTCTCTTGAACTTCTTGATTAGCGCCGATGTCCAGACCATAGGTGGTCTAGATCTCACCTCAAACTGGGTATCTGCTAACCTAGCTAACCACTAGTATAGCTCCTGATGAATTCCTCCAAAGAAAATCTCATGTATATCAGTAAAGATATATCTTCCTAACCAATCCTCTATACTAATATTAGGGTTCTTCTTCTGGGCTTCAGTGAAGTCCTTTTCTTGATCCTCTTTCCACTTCTAAATCTCTTTCTTTGATGGGAACCACCTTTACATTCCCTCAAGAAGATTCCTGTCACGAAAACATAACCATTTTTTGGCATAGGGGCAGACCCACGGTTCAGCTCCAAGATCGCACCAACAAGCCCTAACTACTGGCCCTTTCGGCAACACCTACAGTGAAGATGAAATCTCACCCGAAGAAGCTATGGGGGGGTTGCAGGAAAAATATGCCTACAACCAAGGGAAATATCAAGTGGATCTAACACTAGAACAATACAACATGCATATATCACTTATCATCTTAGATATACTCCACACGTCTATCAAATCTAACACAGTAATGCAATACTAGTATATCAAAGAGAAAAGAACATAACATCAATCATGCACAACACAAGGTATACGTGGTTCACCCTCTCTCTAGGGATATGTCCACAAAACCGTGCTTTATAATATATTAAGGTCAAGCATACATTTCTTGTCTGTGCTCTCAGTGAGGAGATCTTCCTTCTTCTCCTCTCTATCTCTCCCCTCCCTTCACACCCAGCTGCAGGGTTGATCTTTGCACCCAGGGTTGAATATCTTACAATATAGAAGGCTCTCGTACTCAACACTTCTCTCTCACACAATATTACTCACTCGATCACCCACTGACTAGGACAACAACAATAATCATAACACCAACTTGACACCAACCCATCCTAGGTCCTTTAGACCTCTATTTATACATTACAATCACTCACCGACATCCTTAGGCTGAAACCTAGGTGTCAAAACCCTAGATACCAAAACCCTAGGTGTCTAAAAGCCTAGGTCAACCTGACTAGCATTTTCAGGGCTTCGCCAACCTGTCTTTCCTTTCTTCTCACACAGTGATCCAAATCATCCAATGATCGATTTTTCTGCTTGCTGAGTTGTCCACGATCCTTCTTCCTTTATGATATGTCATCCTTGATCTCCTCATATAAAGACTTGATTCCTTTTACTTTGCTCCATCTTTTCTACTCTTTTGCTCACTTCGACCTAGTAGTAGTCAATGTGTCTTCCGCGCAGTTCACATTTTTCCTTTTCTTCCTTGATCTTCGCTTACTTTCATAACCAAGGGCCAACAATACCCTACAGACCATTTCCACCAAATAATCCGTACTTTCCATTTCCTAGCCCTCCACCACCCATGGCTCCACCACAAGGATGCCCACACGTTGGGGTAAATTTTGTTCAACTCTCTCCCATTCATCAATATCAAAATTTTGAAGAGCTGAATACAACAAATCTGACCCATCAGTCAAACAATGCCAAAAAGAAAGGAAAAAACTGAAACAATAATAATCCAGGACCGGGAGGGAACCATAACCACCCCCAATAGAACCAACCTGCTGGGGGAAACCAGAATTAGGGGAACCAGAACCCCCAAGGGGGAAATAACAACAAACGCCAAGGGAAGAACAATAAAAATCTTCATACAAACTTCTCTTATGCCCTTTGCAGTGAGTATGGCCATTATACAAACCATTTCCCTCAAATTGCTGACTTTAAATGGATGAAAGAATCCAGAAATGGACCATGTCCCCCAGCACCACCTGCCCCCCAACAGGCCCCACAAAAATATGTACAACAACCACCCCCTGCTGTACTACAAAACCCCATTCCACACCTAGGGGTGATGAACACTCAACAAGAGATGCATCCAACCCACCACAGATGGGATAGTATCCAAACCTAGGAACTCCTACATATCGCACTATCCTCCTCACTAGTGAGGAAGAAATCCTTCTACAAACACACAGCCGTCAATATAATGCACGCCCTGAATCTGCTCCCACTACCTTAGAAGCAACCCCAGTCACAACTGGACCACCTTTGATGATTCCTCACCTTAATACTGAACCACCCCTTCATATTCTTTGCATCCCATTACGATGTAATGTCAACAACCCTTAGGCTAGGGCAGCACACAATTACAGTATGGTCGATGACTTGTCCCAATCCCCTGCTTCCATGTCAGTTTTAGAAGTCCTTCAAACCTGTCCTACTCAACGGAAGTCATTAATTTCCACCCTGGGGGTAGTCGACCCTGCTGATACTCGCCTCATCACCTTTGATCTTGATAGTGGGGAACCCCATCTCCTCGCTTTGGTTGCTTTCTAAATACCGGTTAAAATCATCACTATATACCAAGTGTCACATTACGAGCCCAACCCTTCCTCCAACATCGATAATATCCTACCCTTTGTTCACACTATTCTTGAGGCCTACCCACTCATCAAGATGGGTCCCAAAAATTTCAAAGACCCACCCTTTCTAGGGACTTACCATGGAGCACCTCCGCTTATACATCCCTCAACACAAGTATGTGTCATATCATCCAATGGAACAGAAACTAGAGATACCCTTCCTCCCACAGAGGTTTCATTACTATCTGACGGCCCACTAGTCGCAGAGCTCCTTACTCAAGAATCCCTTGAGAACCCTCCATATCCCCCTATTCCTGATTACATCCTCACCTAGGGCCGCATCCCAGTTTGGGAGATAGTCCCCCAAGCCATTACTCAAATCCCCTTCTTTTACCCCCCACCGGGCGTACAAACTTTCCAGGTAGCCGCAATTCTTACCCTTCCCAATATGGTGCTGGAAATTCCAATATCATATCTACATCTACCTGAGATGGTCCCTCAACCATCCCTCCCTCTCCAAACAGAAGGAATCCCGATTCATATTCCAATACTTACTCCCACTACACCACCTGCACCCGCACTCACTAGAACCGTTATTACAGTCGGAGGCAGACGAAAGAAGAAAGAGCCCACCACTCCACTTCCACCCCGAGTCCAACCTCCTTGTGCACTATGCGAGAAATATGGACACCCCACCAATAAGTGCCCGTCTCTCCCCGAGCTATTTTAATTCAACTCCCTCGAGCGATGACACCGCCCGTTGTTTCATCCAGTTCACCTAATTCTACCATTACATACTCTACAGGAGGCAAAGTATTGTGGACCAAATTTGCATGTGCCATTTGTTCAGAATATGACCATTACACCCACCATTTCCCTGTGCTACCTCACTTTCAACAGACATTAGAAGCCGTATGCTAGAGCTTTCAAAAAGAACCCCTCCCATCTGCATCATCTCACACACATGTCACTAACATCCACTATTTCACGACCTCTGTCAATGAACGTATGCAATGTCCTTGTGCTCTATGTGGATCACTTGATAACTTCACATATTAGTGTTTTACGATCATTGAATATAGGCATCGTCAATTGGACCTTATTCCCAACCCTACTATCACCCCACCTTCGGTGATGCCAGTAGTCCACCCTACTCCCTCTCTGGATATGGTTTATATCTTTTCACCTGAGCCTGAGGCACTTCCCACTCCTCCCTGGTTCATAGATAGTCTTGAGGAGGATTTTCTCCCAAATCCCCCTAATTCTCTAATTCATTTCCCCACGGAAATTTTACGCTCGACTACCATTTTCAACCCACAATATCTCGATATTTGGTTTATGTCGAGCGAACCCTCGCAACCCTCTTGCGTCATTTTCCCTACTTCCTCACCATAAGTTAAACACATGGTGATAGTCACCAATGTTATTCCTCTGGATCCCTTATATTCTTGACAGTTCCACTGCGACAAAGACATCCTCGAGGAATTAACTACACCCGATTGCCCATGGGATCCGCTCCACCACAGAGTGCTCTTTCTTTCAAAGGAAGCCTTTACGAACTTCCAACAAAACCCCATATACATAATCGAAACCAAATATTTTCTTCCCTCAGGGCATATAGATTGGTTCAATAATCCTATTCCTATCCCCGACACTTTTGAAGAAGGAAACATGGCCAATATTCCCCCCACCATCAAAATTGATATTTCCATCAAACCTAGAATCATAGAGGAAAACACCATCGGCGCCGCATGATCTCCCAAAGAAATCATAGCTTACAAATCCCTCTTCCAGGAATACCATGACATTTTTGCCTGGTCAGACATCGAGATGCCCGACCTTGATCCCTCTATCATTGAACATCGTATAGACACTTGGCCTGATATCACACCTGTAGGACAAAAGAAATTTCCATTACACCCATTCAAAGCAGAAACCATCAAAGCTGAGATTGAAAAATTACGTGTTGTAGGGTTCATATACTCCATTTCATATACGTCATGGGTCTCCAACCTCATCCCTGTTAACAAAAAATAGGGCACTATCCACGTCTGTACGGACTTTCGTGATCTCAATCATGCTTTTCCCAAAGACAATTTTCCAATGCCCTTGATCGACCAAATTATCGATGATTGTGGTGGCCACGAGGCTTTGTCCTTCATGGATAGTTTCTCTGGCTACAACCAAATTCAGATTCACCCAGCCTATCAATACAAAACCACATTCACTACCCCTTGGGGTACTTTTGCATATCGTGTCATGCCTTTTTACCTCAAGAACGTTGGTGCCACTTTTCAACGTGCCATGACATAAATTTTTCATGATCTGGTTCAAATCATCCTCGCCTACATGGACGATCTCACTGCTCGATCCAAGAAATGCACTCAACATCTTGATGACTTACGCATTGTCTTTCACAGGTGTCGTCAGTACAATATCCACTTGAACCCTCTCAAGTGCATATTCTGTGTCACCACTAGATGCCTCCTTGGGTTCATCGTCTCCCAACACGACATCACAGTGGACCCCCTCAAGGTCCAAGCCATCACGAAAATCCCCCCCCCTCAAAATTTACGCCAGCTGCAAAGCTTACAAGGAAAAGCTAACTTTTTATGCCACTTCGTCCCCGATTACACCACTCGGGCACATGGTTTCCTTCACCTCTTATGTCATGATATCCCATTCCAATGGGATGAGCATGCCCAAACCACTTTTGATGATCTCAAAGCATCCCTCTCCAATGCCCCATTGATTAGTCCACCTGACTATGACCACGACTATATCCTCTACTTATTGACCTCGACCGTCTTCGAGCAGGAGTTCTCATCCAATTAGGGGATGATGACCAAGAGCATGTCATTTACTATATTAGTAAAAACCTTTCAGGGCCACCCTTGAAATACAATCACGAAGAGAAAATATCCCTTGCAGTTGTCCTCGCAGTCCAGAAACTGCACCATTACATCCTGCTTCAAACTACCAAGGTTGCAGTAGATTCCAACCCTATGCAATACTTGCTCAGTCACCGACAAATTAATGGAAAATTTACCCGATGGATCATCATCCTTCAGGAGTATGACCTCCAATTTTCAACACCCAAGAGAAAGAAAGCCCTCATCCTTGCCGAAGTCATTACGACATTTCCTTCCAATGCTACTAACTCTCCTGTCAATACTAACTTCCCCGATGAACATCTCTTTGTCATCCCTTCAGATGCTCCTTGGTATGGCGATCTCCTCGTCTACCTCCAAACACAAAAGTTTGGAAACCACCTCTCCGGGGATGATCGTCAATGTATTCGACACCAGCCCCCTCACTACCTCCTTATCGGTGATATCTTATATCGATGAGGGGTCGACACCATACTTCATTGATGTTTGACTATTGACGAAGTTGATAGAGTCTTGAATGACTACAATAGTGGTGCCTGTGGTGGTCACCTCTCAGGGATGTCCACCGCTCAGAAAATCATTCGATCTAGCTATTTTTGGCCCACATTGTTTCATGATTGCATCCACGCTATGAGGTGATGTGACAAATTTTAGCTATATGCCAACAAAGCGAGAGCACCACCTGCTATTCTCCACCCAGTCATTACTATTAGCCCCTTTTGAAAATGGGACATAGACTTCATGACTTGCAACCCTCCATCTAGCAATGGACACAAATACATTGTCGTGGAAGTCGATTATTTCACCAAATGGGCTGAAGCCATGCCCACTTTCATCAACACCACTGACACTGCAACACATTTTTTCTTTAACCACATCATCTCCCGATTTGTATTCTCCCTACAATTAGTCTTCGATCATGGGAAACACTTCAAGAATGATATTTTCGTCGAAATCTCCTCTAGGTTAAGCTTCTCCCATGATTTTTCCTCCCCATACTACCCTTAGGCCAATGAACAGGTAGAGGTAGTCAACAAGGTTCTCAAAACCATGTTGCAGCACACGGTTAAGAAACATAAGACCAATTGGCACCATATGTTGTTTTTCGTGCTATGGGCTTATCGCATGACAGTTCAAACTACCACTAGTTTCTCACCATTTCATCTTGTCCATGGGGTCGAGGCCACTCTCCCCATTGAGTGTGAAATTCCCACCTTATGCACTACTCTTGAGCTATTGCCCGACACTACTCCAATGGAGCATCGTTTGCTGAACTTAGAGTCACTGGATGAAGGCCGTCGATCTTCATTTCAGAACAATGAGGCAGCCAAAAAACGATTGAAGGCCACCTTCGATCACCATGTCAACCTTCGCTCATTCAACGAAGGTGACGTCGTCCAAGCTTACGATATCTCTCATGATACCCTTGGCCATGGAAAATTTGATTTATTATGGCATGAACCTTACATCATCCAACATTGCCTCACAAAAGGCACCTACATCCTAGCCTCCCCCGAAGGCCATCCTATCAAAGAACCTATCAACGGGTTGTACTTAAAGAAATTTTATGCTTGAGTGTAGCCATTCTACACTAGGATTTCTCTTTTTGTACACTTTTCGTAGAGTTTTTAATCTTCTTTTTCCTCCATGCCTCACATTTAATCTATCATTTGTGTTATTGACAAATGCCTCCTCCATCGGTCTACCACATCGGTTACACTGATGGAGCTAGCCATTGGACACTGAATCTCGATTGGGCCCTCTATACCCCCTCACATGAACTGCTCCACTCCAATGACATATGCCTGGGCTCAACAACCAACAACCAAGTAGAATACACATCCGTCATTGTCCTCCTTGCAGAGGCCAATATCCGCCATGTTCGTCACCTTAGCGTATTATTAGATTCCCAACTCATTTTCTGCCAGCTCAACAATGTGTACCATGTCCGTGATCCTTGCTTCTTCCACAAATACCTGCAAGTTAGACTTTTATATCGACATTTTGATTCAATCACATTTACACATATTCCTAGAAAATTTAATCAAATAGTAGATAATATGGATAACCTAGTGTTAGATTGACATTTATCCCATCAAGTTACCATTACACATACATAACTCATCAAAATTATGTCACAACATATAAGAAATCATAACCAAAAAACATCAACACATGTGAACATCACAAATATCCCAAAATGTATATCCATATATCCATATATATATTGGTCAATGTGCCATCAATGTTTACAAAAAATAGTACATGTACACCATTCATAGGTAGGTGAACCACCTCACCCCTATAACTACAAAATCAGCGTCCCAACACCATATACAAAATGGGCTCGCAAGCCTCTATAGATACAAAAACACATATACAGAGGCACTCATGGAACCTCTAGAGCTCCACCACCTCGTCCTCTCTCTGGAGGAGGTGCCCCACTAGCTAGGGGTCCCTCAGGTCCTGGGGGTAGTCACCCAGTCATAGCCACCCTCGCCATAGCTTCTCTATGGATCAGGGTCCATGACTCTGCCGAATGGCCCACACACTACTCCAAGACCCCCTCATCCTGGATACACACCCACATACCCTTGGGAAATCCCTATAATACCGCCTCCAATCGGTGGAGAAAATCCTCAAACTCTCCCTCGACCCCTGCACCTGGATCATAAAAGCAATGTCTCCTGCCTGCACTATCCTCATCATCTAGCCTCACCCCCTCCTCATCCCACCGTTGTCTCTCCCCTACCCGTGTCTCTCCCCGCGGTGGTCTCACCGACCCCCGCCGTGCATCTGCGAGGTCCCACATCTGTACACACAACAAACAAGTGATAGAATCAACATCCATGTATACCTAAAGAACATGCTATACTATCTAAAGATCAAAACATCAAATATAACACCATACCTCTACGGTTGAACACCTCTCTAGGGGGTAGCACCATATATGGATCATTCCGGAAGTCCACCCCACTATACGAGTATCGGAGTATGATATGTGGCATCTGATGCCACACCCGTGTAGCCTCAGTCGTGAAATAGTGTCCACCCTCCCCACCACCATGATGGACCAAAATTGTCACCCATTGCCTTAGTTGCGGTTCTCGCACACTAGGTGCATCCAATAGCATTCTAGGGCACAACATGGGCACCCTCTCCAAAAAAAATGCAACCAAGATGGAACAAAGGAAAACTCCCCTGAGTCAGTAGCTCAACACCTGTTGAACTTCCCCACCATCTTGGCATGTAGCATCAAGCCCCAAGAAAAATGATCAACCCCTAGTGCCCTCTCCATGATCCTTAGCTGACCCCTGCTAATCCTTTGAGTCACAAGAGACCCATAGAATTTCACAATCATCACTGCCACACAATGATGCACTAGGGAATCTATCGCCCCAATCCTCAACACTGACCCCGACATGAATTCCTCTCCTTAACAATATGTCTGGGCTAGGTCAGCCAACTGACCATCTCTGGGTACCATAGGCTCGACAGGTAGAAGGGTTCCCCGAAAAGGGAGTTCAGTAAAAAAATATACATCCTTTGTAGTAGAGAATGCCAGGTGCTCACCTCGAACGATGAAACACTGCAAATACAGATTCCACAAAAAAATCAGGAACTGCAACAAGTACTCCTATGCCCTCACTAGTGAGCACTCAAAAAACTTCAGCAACCCACAAGCTGCCAAAGCACCATGTACAACCGACTCCTCATCTCTCATCGCCTCTCTCAGGTGTACCAAGTCCCTCTCCCTCTAGTGTATCGACATCGTCAACTGCTCACCTGCATCCACACATAAAATCTTTGATCAACTATCACAACTCATAAAAACACTAAAATATCCAAAAAAGATTAGTTTTTACACCCTTCAGCTTTACCTTAAAGGCACAACTTTTTTCCCCACAGGTGCGCACATATGTGCGCCTGTTCATTCCATAGTTTCACACTCATGCGCAAATGTTGGACATATAGGGGTGCACCTATGCGCCCCTGTCACACACACAAACATGCATCCTAGCATGCCTGTTCGCTCCACAGTTGTGCACACATGTGCAACTGTCAAGAACACATCCGCGCATGGATGCGCTGCTGTGCTATGCATAGGTGCGCATTTGATGCACGCATGTTTTCCCCATTTGGGCGCTTCCATGCATGAATCTCCAAATTACAGTCGTGCACTCGTGTGTGCGAAACACTCGATCGCCTGCGCACTGGGGGGACCACCCTCACAAAACCCCCTTGTACGACCATCTGTACAAGCCTACCCAAAAAAGAAACCCTAACTAGTGTGCAAGAGGATACACACACTAACTTGAAACTCGATGATCCTGAATCGATTGTCTTGATCTCCTAGAATCTCCAAATCTCTCTTCAAACCTCTCGTCAATCCACTACGACAGCAAGTACAAATGAGGTGGCAATGTGGGCCCTACAACTATATATAGTCACTTTTTCCAAACTTCCATACTCAATTCCGGGAGCTCCGAGTGTCTATTTTCCGATCTATCTTCAGCCACGAGACCATGATCCCGCCACCTACACAGTCACATTCCATGAGGCACCATCAATTGTCAGCCCCTAGGGAGCATTTTTCTCACATCACGCTCAGGTACGCATGCTCATGTTCAAAATTCTCAAATAACTGTTATATATTCTTTACTTTCAGATATCTTTCATGGCGGGTATTTGTTTTTTCATGTGTGTAGGTACTTGGTCATCACCTGCCAACATGACCCTTTTCATGTATATGATCGCTACTGGCATGTAATCATTCCCTCAGAATATCAATTTCATATCCCAGTCACACCCTCTAATATTTGCCTCTATGGTCCCCCCATCCGGCTCTGTAGTACTCACACCTCCGTTGCATTTCAGTACTATCAACTGGTATAAATCTCTCCCACATGAGTTGTCCCCATCATAATCCCCTCTGTCACTTTGAAACTCATGTTGTTTTCACCCCCTAGGGCTGGGAGTCCTCATAGTCTTTGCATTCCCAAGAATCAGTCGCATGCTCCTTCTCCTCATTTTGCTAGCTTCCCCATAATTGATTCTCACGTAATCCCATCATGATTCACATTTGAATGTCCCTCTGTAGTATCATTATCCCTCCATCTCATTCACCATCAGTTTTCCCATCTACAGATTGTCCTCCATTCATTTTACCTAATACAGAAACCCACCTATGGGCCCCCCACCCTCCACCTATTTTCCAAGCAACTTGTGCCCTCACAGGCCAAGCCATATTGTACTGGGGCACCCATTTCTGTATCTATACACTTCTCCTAACTTATTCTTTATTCATTTGGTAATTGTATAAATCCTTTGTTTCTAACCTTTACATAGTTTTTTGTCATCACCATTGATGACCTTCTTTTTCTTGGAAAAAGAAACCCATGTCGCCCTTGGTTGGGGCATTCCTTATCTTCTACTCCTGTTGACATCGTCTATAAACCCTGAGTATCCCGCAGTCCATGTACCCCTGATCTCTGATTTTGTCCACTCTGTCATGCCTCTAGTACAATTTCACCCCAGTCTAGTCATCCCCCTGATGCTAGATTCAGTTTCACGGTTGCTACCAATTATCCTTCAAAAATATCCCTAACCAAAGGGTAGTCTTGAGTCTCCTCGTATCTTGACTACGTCCATGTTCCTCATCATTTCCTGATTTTATCCCATAGATTTCATGAAGCCCTTTGCTTCTTGGATTTGCGTCTCCCTTTCTATCGATATCATCACAGTTCCAGAAGGGCAATAGTATCTTGGATCTCATTACCTTTATAATGAGGATTCTCATATGACACAAAGAGATCCTTCATTGCTTTCTGCTGTCGTTGACCCCCATGACATTCAACTTCAACACTTTATCATGTTGTGGTAGGTCTTACTTTGCGACTATTGCAATTGTTTTTATATTTGCTGAAGACCTCTGAAATTTGATAGGCTATCAATGCCTGCGTATCATCAACACTTCTTATAGGTGTCATTGCCTCTTTTCAGAGTTTGTTCACCATCATAATTGTCCTCTTCTATTATCAACACGCCCCCGAGGGTGTTACAGTCGTCTACACCAACACACATCTTTAGTTACTGTATTACACATTTTTGAGTTACATGACACGAGCATGGGGCATGCCCGCCTCGTTTGAACATAGTTTTATTTTTCCACACCTTGCGAAAGGTTTGGGTCCTATCGGTTCCCCTCTCCCTCCAATGGGTCACTCTTGAAATTCCCCTCAGCACTCTTTCTTACAAAGGTACTCTCAGTAGAAGAAACATTGATGTATTTTGGCTATACATATGCTCCTAACCTCACACATCAGGGGGCATCTGTTATCATTGGAATTTCATCTGCAAATGGTTATAGGAATCCAACATCTTCAAACACACATTAGTTCATCCATGGCCCAGAAAATGCATTTCCAAAGGGCACAAAACTATACAACTAGTTAAAAAATCAGCGTGCGCTAAAGATGCAAAGGCATCACGTGCATATGCGACAGTAGAATAATGTCGGAAAATTACATATGTGCCCGATGCACGAATATGGATGAAAAAATCCGTGCACACCTTAGAATGACACATTTATGATTTTGGTCGGCCTTTCACCCACTTCTAGTTCATCTCCCAAGTTTATTTGACACCCAAATCCGAGCTGAATCCGAGTGGGGGGCTGGTCAAAGACCTAAGGGTGCCCTAAAGAGCCCCTTGTTCACACTAAAGACTGGTTGAATAATGCCTCAAAGCTTTTCTATAAAAAGAGGCCATGGGTGCACTGTATTTTCTAGGAATTCATTTGTATTCTTATGATGCCTATATTCTCTTAGAGGAACCTCTTTCCTCATTAGAGCATACAAGCACCATCTCATTTAGCCATTCATATAACCTCTTGAGTGAATGAGCTTTGGATTTATTCATCATTTCCTTCAAGTTTTCTATTTGCAAGAAGATCTCAATCATTGGGGGTTCAAGATCCCTCCCTTGGAGGAAGAGTGGACCCATAAGTCTCCCTTTCTCTTTGGTGTTTTCCCACTAATACAATTTATCCATTGGTGGTATGAATGTTGTTTGTTTTCTTTGTTCTATTTCCCTTATGCACTCTAGTTTAGTTTCTTTTATTGTTATTAACTTAGTTGTTTGTTTATTTCTTATGATTGATGTTTTTAACTCTTGCATTCACTACTGTCTTGTCTAGCTAACCCAACTGGACTTGTAAGCGTCTTTATTTTGCTCATTTAGGTGACGAAAGGGACGCAACACCATAAACAACATATAATCAACCTGTACCATAAACAAGTGCATCAACCATGCACCAACCTGTACCATCAACGAGTGTATCAACCATGCGCCAATTATGTACCAATAATGCATCAAATACACATAAACTATGACTCATCAAACTTACCAACATCATGAAATATACACCTCATGTATGTGCCAACTCATAAACTACTTGTCTCAACCAAAATCCCTCATCAATTTTATCATCCAAATCTGATTTGTAACTTTGTAATAGACCTGGTGTATATTATCACATACTTGCAAACCTTCCTTAACTTTAACAACAAGAGACTATTATTTTCATCAAATTTTACTTTAGTCTCACATGACTAATTTTGGATTAGTCAACAAACCTAACTTGAAATAATCATAACTATGTACCTGTAATGAATAAATATATGAAAATAGTACACAATGTTCTTCTGTGTATTTTATGCAATTCCTCTAGGTTTCACTGCTTGGAACCTCTCAGAAAGGATTTATAGAAAAAATGGCATACCTTGTTGAATTCTGGCTTATTCTAGAGAGCGAGCTTGTAGAGCGTGCCCCACATGAAATATTTGTTGTATGGATATGAAAATGGTACAAAGAATAATATAGACTATACTCTAACCAATACATTTGGTCTTACTGAATTTGGATCTATTATGAAGAAGGTATGACATTTTTACTCGAAACACATGTTTTAGACTAATTTCAGGACTAGCCACAAACCCTATTTTCCACGGAGTGTAACTCAAAAAATACAACGGCCCACAAGCTGAAATTTTTATCACAGCTACTTGGATATGTTTCCTCAACAACCTCCATATTTTGAGGTCTGAATCATTCTAGAAAAAATGTTATTGTGAAAATGATGAGATGACATGTAAATATCATACCTTAGAAAGCATCATCAAAAGAATTTATCCTCCCTTGAAGTTCAACTTTCTTGACTTCACCTTCCTTTTGAAATTCACCTTATATATCCTTTGGTTACCTAAGTCACTTATAGATATTCAATATGCTCAAGTGTAATTAAAATGAGAGACCCTTTCCTCTTATTTATACTTTTATGTAGCTTACCCAAGGGGTCACCTTCTAACCATCTTAAACCACTTTCCTTATTTTAGGGTTAACCCACTTCTAACCACTTGTCCACTTAGTAATTTCTCCATTAAATTTATTATTTAAATAATTTATTTTTTATCCACGTTGACTTATAGTACACTCATCACATCACTTTATTATTTAAATAATTTCTTCTTTGCAACCACTTTGATTACTTTGACCTTTTGGGGCTTCTAGATGACTCATGAGGGTGCTCCAACTTCACATGGCCATAACTCTCTAACCATGAGGAGTTATGTGAATTTCCACATACCACCAGAAATTTCATGACATGTACTATCCATCTAGAATAGTCTGATTTAAATAATTTCTTCTTTTCAACCACTTTGACTACTTTTACCTTTTGGGGCTTCCAGATGACTCATGAGGGTTCTCCAACTTCACATGGCCATAAATATTTGACCGTGAGGAGTTATGTGACGTTCCACATACCATCGGGAATGGTATGACATGTACTATCCATCAAGAATAGTCTTACCTTCAAATATATTAAAACACATACCATTATACATCAAACAAACTTGGTTCCATTACCCAAACCTTTGTGCTACTGGAATTCGCTACTAGGCTTTCTTCAAGGGTTGACATCAATGAAAACCAACCCAAAAATCAAGAATCTCCCCCTTTGGCATTGATGGAAACACTCTGATATAATACTAAATTTATATCACTCACGCTCCCCATGTGACCATTGCTCCCCCTGGAACCATCCCTCTGTTCTCATTCTCCAAGCATTTACCTTTGAATTTAACAAATCTCTCCCCCTTTGTCATCAATGACAAAGGTATATTTCCATCCGGGCTGCTCCCCCTGACTGAACTCTTCCTGAAACTGATCTCCCAACTTGAATTGTCCTCTTTATGGTGCTTCCTCGTGTAAATCTAAGACATATAAGATAAGCATTCAAAAACACTCATTTTGGAGTAGAAATTACTCTGAGTCTCTGGCGAAGATACTCAAAGGCTTCCCTTGTAAGTAGTTTTGTAAAGATGTCTGCCACTTGTTCTTTTGTGCCCACATATTAAAATATGATGTTATTCTCTGCAACTTGTTCCCATAGAAAGTGATACTTTATTGGAATGTGATTCATCTTGGAGTGCATCACCAGGTTCTTTGAGATACTAATGGCGCTTGTATTATCACAATATATTGGAATGGGCTCATCATACTCAACTTGTATATCTGTTAAAGTTTGTTTCATCCATAGAACCTATGTACAACATCCTTCTATTGCAATATACTTTGCTTCGTCTATATATAAAGATACTGATGATTATTTCTTTCTTAGCCATGATAATAAACACTCACCCAAGTAGAATGTTTCTCCACTGGTGCTTCATTGGTCATCAATGCAACCTTCCCGATCTGCATCTGTGTAGGAAATAAGTGATATATCCTTTTCTTTTGGATACCATAATCCAAAATCTTTTGTTCCTTTGAGATAGATGAAAATCCTCTTCACTGTTAAGATATGTGATTCCTTTGGTTCTGCGTGAAATCATGCCACCTGTCCAACTACCTGCATTACATTTGGTCTAGATATTGTCACATATAGTAAGCTACCAATCATTGACTTGTATTGCCTCTAGTCTATAGACTTTGAATCATCATCTTTTCTCAATTTTCAACTGGTTTGCATAGGAGTGGTAATTGGTTTGCAATATTCCATTCCAAACCTCAGTAGAATTTCTATGATATACTTAGTTTGAGAAATAAAAATTCCTTGGTTGCTTTGATGTATCTGAAGACCCAAAAAGAAGGATAGTTCTCCAAGTAATGAAATTTCAAATTCATTCTGCATATCCTTTGCAAAATTCCGGCTTAACCTGTCATCATTGCTACCAAAAATAATATCATCAACATAAATTTAATTAATAAAACACTATCTTGAGTTACCTTGATGTAGAGGTTGTTGTCTGCACTTCCTTTTCTGAAAACTGCTTACTATAGATATTTATATAGTCTAGAGTACCATGCTCTAGGAGCCTATTTTAGACCATACAAGGCCTTATTCAATTTGCACGCATAATCTGCATTCTCTGACAACTAAAATCCTTTTGGTTGTTCAATCTAGACTTCTTCTTCAGTTCCTCTTTCAGAAAAACTAATTTCATGTCCATCAGATACAATTTAATATTCTTGGAGCATGCATAAGCTAAGAGAAATTATATTACTTCCATTCTGGCAACTGGGGAAAATGTCTCTTCAAAGTCAATTCCTTCAACCTGTGCGTATCCTTTACATACCAATCTAGCTTTGTTCCTTGTAACATATTCCATTTATTTATGAAAACCCATCACATTCTTATTATTTGGTCTTGGAACCAATTCCCAAGTGTCATTCTTCTCTATTTGATCCAATTCTTCATCCATGGCCTTGTTCAAGAATTCATCCTTGCTAGCCTCTTCAAAACTGTTTGGTTCAATCATAGATGAGAGTGCTAGGTGCATTTGTTCTGGTGAACTAATTCTTCTTCTAGTCTCGACTCCTACATATTTGTTTCCGATAATATGATCTGAAGGATGATTCTTCTGTACTCGTTTGCTAGGTGTCTTTGGAGGCACTTGATGAACTTTTCTTCTAATTCTATGTGATATTTTTCATCTTCCCTTCTACTTCTTCTTAATATTTTTCTTCTTCTTCGTAAAGCTATTCCATTGATTCATTTTCTTCTTCCTTTAATTCTCGTCCACTTGTTTCATCAATTGTTACATTAATGCTTTCCACAACTTTGTTCAACCTCAGATTGTAACAATTGTATGCTTTCCTTGTACTTGAGTGACCAACAAGTACTCCTTTTCCACACAAGAGTCAAACTTTCCCATTCTTCCATCTTCTCTTTTGATGTAGCATTTGATTCCAAATACTCTGAAGTGATTCACATTTGATGGCATTCCTTTCCAAATCTCGTAGGGATTTTTTTCATTGTGGTTTTTGAGAATTACTCTATTTTGAATGTGAACTGTTGTATGCACTGCATGTGTCCAAAAAAATATCTGTCAATTTGGAATCCATTAGCATTGTTCGAGCCATTTCCTGTGTAATTAACATCTATAATGTTACTTTGTCTCTGAACCACTCTCTGAACCAATCTATGAATCCATGCTCTCATCCATTATCATATATCTATCCAAACTTGCTAAGTGTTCTTAGAAGTCCATCTCTATCCATACTGTCCAAGACTCTATTGCACAACTATCCATAATGCCGACTCATTTATTACTATACTATCACGAAGTCTTCACTACTACAACTATCAAACTGTACTTCTTCTAACTGATTGCTCTGGATATATCTACTAAAACTATGAAATCTAATCGAAGGATGGTTCTTTGGTCTGTCACAACTATTGCATAGACTCACCCTGTCTAATATTCATGTTACCTAGGAGTCTCTAATCTGGTTGGCTCAGAACAATTCCTACTCTGATGTGTATTCATCATCATCTTCATTGGTAGATTCTTCATCTCTCTGAGATCTGATTTCTTTCTTTCCATCTATGGATTCATATTTCACTACAATTCATGAAATCAATCTATTGAACATGTTCCTTATTTACCTATCCTTCTTTTCTTTCAGTTATTTTCCAAATCTTTATGTATCTGACATAAAAAAAATTATTTGTAGAATTTTATTCATCTCGTTTTATTGCCAATCTTACGATCTCTGGGACCTGGTATTTTTTCACTTGTTCTTCATGTTTTCTTATCCATACTTTCTTATATATGATATCGGTGTTCTCTTTCATGGAAGTATCGATCATGCTTCTACAATCACTAGCTATGTTTCCATAGTTATGAAATTTGTAACATTCAATGTTACGTGGGGCCACATAAGCATTTCTTTCTTGAACATTTTTATAATCCCTGCAATATGCAACCTTATGTCCAAAATTAGTACAATAAAAATAATGACCATAAAAGAAATTTTCATACATGAGAGTGAATGATCTTCTTTATGGTGTAGTCCTTCTGAATTTCTTCCTTGACTGATCATGATAATGATTGAAGCTTCTTTTTGGCTTGAACATGGATGGTCATCTTGAATATGTATCTTTAATAGTTTTCTTTATTCTGGTTGACCATGATTCCTTCCTTTGAGTACTTCTACATAACTCTTTCTATTTTCTTCATTCTTCTTTTCTAGCAACCTAAAGTGCTTCTCTTCATTCTCTATAAGTGATGTGGATGTTTCTTTCTCTTCAACGTTCTTGTTGAGCTTGACAATTTTACTTCTCAATGTGACAACTTGTTCTTCAAGCTTCTCAATCTCTTCTTCTTTCTTCATCATCTAAGACTTCATTGCTTCTTCTGTTCTTTTCGCTTTTTCAAGCTAGATTTTTAATGTGATTATTTCTTCTTCAAGTCCTTTCTCTTCTTGACCAAACACTATCTCAATATGGTTTAGAGTATTAGTTCTTTCCTTAAGATGATCTGTCAATATATTTTCTCTCATTTCTGCTTTTTCCTTCTGTGCTTCTATGTTGGCTTCCAAATACTGCTTTTAATCTTTAAGGTTTTCTTCATTCTTTCTGGCTTCTTCTAGTTGAGTTCTTAAGTTCTTGATGACATGTTGGGCTTCTTCAAGAATGTGAGCACTTTCCTTTTGTTTCATCAATTCTTTCTTGAGTGACTTGTTTTCTTCTCTTTCTTTTCTTAGTTCATCTAAAGCAATGATCAATTATTCTTCATAATTGTCTGATTTTTCAATTATTTTTTCTGTCTCATTTCCTTCATGGCATTCTATTTCAAGATGTGTGTGTTTTTCACAATTAAAGAAAAACAAAAAACCTCTATTGATTATGTACTATTCATCTTCTAAATCTGTTTGACACGGTGAACACATTTCTTCTTGATCTGTACCTACATCTTCTTTGGCATTTTTTGAATTTAAGATGGGTGGAGAATATATATCATGTAACTTATCCAAAATTTCTTTGGCTGATTAACATTTACCAACATTTTCTCTTACCGGATTAGGTAATCCTTCCCTGATGAAATCCATTGCTATTTTGTTATTCTTCTTCAATTCCTTCTTGGTTGCAGTCTTTGCCCTTTTTGAACTATCATATCCTTTAATGACTGATAGACAAATATAATACCTCTGTGCCTATAAAATTACTTTTGTCCTTCCACTCCATAGCTCATACTTTAAACCATTCTGACGATTAACCAATGGTACTCCATTCTCAGAATAATCCATGATCTCCTTCCAGTGGTTAAACTATTTCATGAAGGAACCTACTCTGATACCAATTGTTGGATTACTGATAGGGGGGTGAATAAGTAATAGAGCAATTTAATCCTTTTTAACCATAAAATTCAAGTGTTATATCAATGTAGAATTATCATCTAATAGTTTTAGAGTAAATAAACAATGAACAAATGAGAAATCATACACATACATAATACACCAATGTTTTTATGTGGAAACCCAAAGTGGGAGAAAACCACAAAATTCTTTTTCTTATATGTCTTTAAGAATAACATTCATTGGAAGCACCAACTTCCTTTGTTTTCTAGCTACAACTAGAAGGAAGCTCCAACCCTCTAGTTTCTTAGGCTACAACCGGAGGGAAGCTCCATCTCCCCAATTCTTTGGCTACAACCAGAAGGAGGCTACAATCCACTATGTTGTCTGACTATAACCAACTATCCTTGCCTCGTCCAACTGCCCTAACGTCGAAGTAGAATGATGGAACCACTGTCACACTATCACTGTGAGATATACTGCTGTAAACCTGTACCAATCAACATGCAAAAAACAACCTGTAATCAACCTGTACCATAAACAACCTATAATCAACCTGTACCATAAACAAGTGCATAAACCATGCACCGACCTGTACCTCAACCTGTACCATCAATGAGTGTATCAACCATGCACCAAATATCTACCAATCATGTATCAAATACACATAAACTATGACTCACCAAGATGTACCAACATCATCAACTATAAACCTCATGTATGTTCCAACTCATCAACTACTTGTCTCAACCATATCCCCAACATGTACCTCAACCAAAATCCCTCATCAATTTCATCATCCAAATCTGATTTGTAACTTTGTAATAAACTTGGTGTATATGATCACATACCTGCAAACCTTCCCTAACTTTAACAACAAGAGACTATCATTTTCATCAAACTTTACTTTAGTCTCACATGACTAATTTTGGATTAGTCAACAACCCTAACTTGAAATAATCATAACTATGTACCTGTAATGAATAAAGATATGAAAATAGTATACAATTTTTGTCAATGTCTTTTATGCAATTCCTCCACGTTTCACTACTTGGAACCTCTCAAAAAAGGAATTATAGCAAAAATGACACACCTTGTTGAATTCTGGCTTATTCTAGAGAGCAAGATTATAGAGAGTGCCCCACACAAAATTTTGTTTTATGGATCTAAAAATGGTAAAAATAATACTAAAGACTATACTCTAACCAATATATCTTGTCTTACTAAATTTGGATATGTTATGAAGAAGTTATGATGTTTTTACGTGAAACACCTATTTTAGACTAGTTTCAGTAGCCACAAACCCTATTTCCATGAAGTGTAACTCCAAAAATACAACGACCCACAAGCTTAAATTTTTATCACGACTACTTGGATATGTTTCCTCAAAGACCTCCAGATTTCAAGGTATTAATCATTCTAAAAAAACGTTATTGCAAAAATGGTGAGATGACCTGTAAATAACATACCTTAGAAAGAATCATCAAAAGAGTTTATCCTCCCTTGAATTTCAACCTTCTTTACTTCACCTTCCATTTGAAATTTTCCTTATATATCCTTTGGTTACCTCAGTCACTTATATATATTCAATATTCTCAAGTGTAATTAAAATGAGAGACCATTGCTTCTTATTTATACTTTTATGTAGCTTCCTCAAGGGGTTACCTTCTAACCATCTTAAACCACTTTCCTGTTGAATCATGTTGTCATTGATGCCAAATGTTTAATTAATTGATGTCAAAGGATTGATTCCAAAGGATGATTGGTTGATTGATGTCAAGGAATTGGTTGATTCCAAAGGATGATTTAATGATGTCAAAGGTCAAAGGTTTGATCTATACATGTATTATCATAGTATATTGATGAAGATAGATCAATGAGTTGTCATTGATACATGATGATGAAGATGAATCAATTGGTATATGATGCAAAGATGAATCATTATTTTCTTAACATGGTTGATAAGGTGTACAAATGGATGAACTCCAAAGTGGTCCCCTTATGGTGAAACCCCTCACGAGAAGATGCTTTGTGGTTGAGTTGTCCTTGAAGTATGGTTGGAGAACCCATGCCTATATGTGGAATAATGAGATGAAGATCAATGAAGTTATTAGTGAAACTATCCTAGATGGATAGTGCTTGTCATACCATTTCCGGTGGTATGTGGAATGTCACATAACTCCTCATGGTTTGAGAGTTATGGCCTTACGAAGTTGGAGGACCCTCATATGTAGGCTTGAAGCCCCAAAAGGTCAAAGAAGTCAAAGATCTTGCAAAGAAGAAATTATTATTTAAATGATAAAGAAAAGTGACAAAGTCAAGGAGGAATATTTAAATGATAAAGAAATGGATAACTTTCCATTTATGGAAAGTGGTTAACCCTAAAATGAGGAAATGGGTTAAGTAACCTAGAAATGGGTTAAGTAACCTAGAAATATGTTAAGTGGCCTAGAAATGGGTTAAGTGACCTAGAAGTGGGTTAAGTGACCTAGAATATGATTCTAAGGAAGCTACTTGGAGAGTATAAATAAGAGGCAAGGGTCTCTTGTGTAAGTGCATCTTTTGTGAGCATCTTTCTGGATCTCTTGTGTATCTCTTGAGCATGTATTGAAGATCTATTCTGAGAGAGAGGAGACATGGAGGATCTCATGGATGCATCAAAGTTTCGACAAGTCTGAGATCATGACGAAAAAATTCTTGGAGGTTCATAATGTTAAAATATTGTAACTGCAAAGAGTATTCTATTTATTATTGATGTATTATTCATTAGATCAATCCCCTT
Organism: Picea sitchensis; assembly: GCA_010110895.2. Classification (NCBI taxonomy): domain Eukaryota; kingdom Viridiplantae; phylum Streptophyta; class Pinopsida; order Pinales; family Pinaceae; genus Picea; species Picea sitchensis. The sequence continues at coordinate 110,540 of SNQJ01S0005717.1, read as the reverse complement.
TTGTGGATTAATCATGTCGGGTATTGTAAATGACCAAATACCCTTTTGCGGACTGGTCAAATTCTAATTGTAATAGGCTAAATGATAATTCGGCCCCTAGAATATATTAAAGTGGTTATAACCACCCAGAATGAGAAGTCGACCCTGCCTGTGAAAAGACACCACAGTTCACACCTGCCAGATTGTATAAATAAGAGAGGCTAGCGCCTCATTTATTCATTCATTCACTTGTTCAAAAGAGCGCAAGTTTGGAGCTACAGTTGGAGAATAAGGAAGAGAGAGAGAGAGTCACATTC
>SNQJ01S0005717.1:92757-110194 GCA_010110895.2 Picea sitchensis | reverse complement strand
TCTATATTAAGGAATTTTTTGCTGGGTTTTCTCCCCCATGAGGGTTTCCCAGGATAAATGATGTGTCTCTTGTGATTGTGTATTTCTCAGTGATCCTATCTATGCTATGGTTATCTAGTGAATTGAAAAGAAACCTAATAATATCTTAAGCCTTAACATAATATCATAGCTAAGATGAAGAGAGCATATTTCACAAGAAAAATAAAAATGTCACTATTGTTGTACATGAAAATTAGGGCTTTTTATTGAAGAAGGTTTGTAGCCTCAAAGTCATCTAGAAAAGTGTGCCCTAGTCCAAGGAACTCTTTGGCACCTTCAACACACCTTTTCAGTGGGTAGATCTCTTGGAAAGTGAAACCCTAGTTTTCACAAAGTACCAGAAGTACCAGAGTACCAGAAGTACTAGAGTACCAGAAGCACCAGAAAACCAGAAGTACTAGAAAACTAGAAGCACCAATCCAAAAATCCATAGGTTAAGTTTAAGGGGGTAAAATTTGGATTTTCAGAAATCTGATTGCACCAGCTTACTCACCTCATCTCAATGCATCTATCTCCTGGATCATAATTTCAAAACTTGAATTTTGAAAAATTAGGGTTGCCTTATAAAACCCTAAGTTGCAGTTGCAGTTGCAGTTTCAGAATCAGCTGTAGTACCAGTTGTAGTCACCCTTGAAGTTTTAAGAGATGGTGATCATTATCGCTGCTACCATATGGTGCCACTACCTGCAAATTCCATCAGAGGTATGTACTCACACATGTTTAAATGGTTAATATTTAAAAGCGTATTTGCAGGAGAAGGGATCTCTTGCCATAGATCCAAAAGGATCTCAAGATCCGACACATTTAGAGGAATAATGCAACTCAGATTTGATTATTCTAACATGCATCTATTTGTTATGACATTGTTTTGATCTAGGTTGCATGTTGAAGCTATGACCATCATACTAACCTTTGATCAAAATCTAAGTCAAAGTATTAGATTGATTAAAGTTAAGATCATAGAGTTTATTCTCAAACCCAACTTTCTGTCAAGATAGCATATTGTCCTAGTACAAAAGACAGGTTGAAGAAAGCACCTGTCATCTTGAGTGAAGGAGACTTGGAAGAAAAGTACCACACTCATTCTTGAGGACAAGACACCAGGTTCCAAGAGAAAACTCTTGTGTCAGTTCTAGGTTTCCATGGAGGAATGTTTGATCGCAACACTATAAGAGTGTTGACCTCATTTCATATTGTATTTCTTACTTTTGATCTTTGCTTCAGACAGGTCACAAGTGATATCTCTAAAGGAGCCACTGTGATGATTATTCCTGCTATTGTTTTATCTACTGTTATCAAAAGAGTATTATTCTTGATTGTTGTTTTTTTGACCTTGTTTCAGGTCACATGAGATAACCTTGCAGAAGCTATAATGAAGGTTGGAGAAAGAAACATATTAGATGAGATATGAAGCAAAATATGTACATGACCATATACACTCATGTACCAAAGAAGATGAAGAAGAAGCTATATTTTGAGATTCAAAGTATCTCATATGAATATTGATTGTAAGGAGAAGAAGGCTCCAAATATGACCAAACATTAGAACAAGAACTCACAATATAATTGTTTAAAGGTTAATGAAGCCACCTTGACGGGAAGCATAAATCGTTTGTAGCCTGAATCTATGTTTCATATTTAGACTTGGTATTCAACACCAAGTATACCCTGTAAGATATGATGAATTCCTTGAAGACTCAGAAGAAATCGAGAGTAAGCTTGATCTCAGAAAGGATCAGATGAAGAGACAACTTCCAGGACTGGGAGATAGATGCCGTGAAAAAACTAGATCGTAGCTTCAAAAACTTCTAGGAGATATGAAATATCCTAGGAATATTCCCATGTTTCAGTAACAGAGAAGGAAGCCAATTAGAAAGACTAGCATATGGATTCTTTCGTGAGACTAGAAGAGAAGTCAATATTGACTTCCAAGATTGATATATATAGATCAAGCATGTTGAAGATGTACAAATATTGACATGTGTCTAAAGGATTCTCCTAGAAAGAGGGAGAATACTATGATGAGACACCTACTCCAATACTTATGAAGACAACCAGAACAACCATGATTCATATATAGTATGAGATGCAGGGGGAGAAATCCCCATATTTAAAATTGAGTGGCAGTTGGTGAATTACATTAGTTGGGTCATGGAGACATGACTACAATGAAAGATAAGAGTTATCTCCATGAAAGAAGAAGAGCTACCTTCAGTATCAAGTTATTGAGCCACTCTCAGTTTTAGATGAAGATGTTGTCGTGATAGAATAAGAGGATTTACTCACAGATTTCAACAGTCACAGTGACAATGAAGAAACCATTCTCAGCTTCAGAGCAGTTGTAGGTGTAGAGTCCCAGATTCTAGAAGGAATAGTTGTAGAAAGAGTAGAGGACATACTCCAAGACAGTGAGACAGATAGTGCTTTACATAAAGCACATAGAGATAACACATGATTGTGCAGATTGAGTTGCAGCTGAGCAAGTGTACCAAATTGATACAATGTAATGAGAAAATTTGATCTAAAGATTGACGATAGAAAGACTCATGTCTGCCAGTTGAAGGAAGATCTGTACGTGTTGAAGAAAGCTCCTAGAGCTTGGTATGGAAGAATTGATAGTTTCCTAACGAGATTGGGCTTTACCAAGAGTAAAGTTGATTCTAACCTTTATCTCAAGGTTATAAATGATGAGCTATTTATGTTACTACTATATGTAGATGATGTATTCTTGACAAGATGAAGAAAATCTCATCAAAGATTTCAGAAGAAGCTCGCTACAGAGTTTGATGGAAGACCTAAATGCATGATCTCTTAGGTCTTGAAGTTTGGAAAAACATAGAGAAGATCTTCCTTAACCAAGGGAAGTTTGTAGTTAAAATGAAGAGGTTTGACATGTTGAAATGTAAATCCATGTACACACCCATGTAAATGAAGTTGAAGATCCTGGTTGAAACTTCGTCAGAATTGATTGATGCTACGCTGTACAGACAGATCATTGGATCGTTGATGTATCTGATGAACACCAGGCCAAATGTCTATTTTGTTGTGAACACCTTGAGTCAGTTTCTGGTAGAGCCCAAACATGTTCACCTAGTTGCTGCAAAACATGTGATGAGGTACCTTAAGGGTACATTAGATTGTGGTCTCAGTTATGATGGAGATCACGACTTCAAATTGAGTGGTTATACTGATTCAGATTGGGTTGGAAGTGTCTCTGAAAGAAAGAGTACTTCAGGATGTTGTTTCAATCTGGGGTCAGCCATGATCTCATGGCAAAGTAGGGAGCAATTAAGCATTGGTCCGAGCAAGGTAGAAGCGAAATACATTGTTTCATTTTCCGCCAGTTGTGAATCCATATGACTTCGAATGTTGTTGACAGATCTATTTGATCTGGTGATGGAAGCCACCACGATTCTATGTGATAACCAAGTTGTATAAAGATGATGGAGAACCATGCGTTCCATGATGAGTTTAAGCACATAGAGATCTGGTATCACTTCATTCATGATATGTTGTAGAGAGGAGCCATAAAGCTCCAATATGTTAGCATAGATGAACAAGTTGTTGATGTGTTGAGAAAGCCTCTATCTCATGTAAAGTTTGAGTACTTTCGAGATAAGCTTTGTGTAGTCCATAAGGACCTCCCTCGAAAGGGGGAGTAGTGTTGTGATGCCAACTTAATTGTTGTGATGATATGCCAGCTTAATTACTATGATGATGTGCCAGCTTAATTGCTATAATGATGTGCCAGCTTAATTATTGTGATGATGTGCCAGCTTAATTGCTGTGATGATGTACCAACTTAATTGCTATGATGATGTGCTAGCTTAATTGTTGTGATGATGTACCAACTTAATTGTTGTGATGATGTGCCAACTTAATTTCTATGATGCCAGCCTCATGCTGATGACATGCCAACCTCGTGCTGTGATGATGTGCCATATTAATTTCTATGATGACAACCTCGTGCTGATGACATGCCAGCCTCGTGCTGTGATGATATTCCAGCCTTGTGCTGTGATGATGATGCTAGCCTCATGTTGTGATGATGTGCCAGTCTCATGATGTGATGCCATCTTTGTGCTGATGATATTGTGTATCCAACTTCATGCTGTGATGCTAGCCTCGTGTTGAAGACTCTCAACCTAGTGCTGATGTTGATGATGCTCTAGCCTTCGTCCTGTGATGTTGTTGTTGTTGATGATGCTCCAACCTTTGTGCTATGATATTGTATCAGCCTTGCATTTTTATTGATGTTGATTATGTATTAGTGTTATACTAATCCATGTTGATGCAATTGATGATGATGATGCCACTTCAGCTTCTTGCTAAAGATGATGATGATGCCACTTCAACTTCTTATTGAAGAAGATGATGATGATGATGCCACTTCAGCTCCTTGCTGAAGATGGTTATGATGATGTTATTTCATCTTTCATGCCGAATATGATGATGTTACTTTAGCCTCATGCTGAAGATGATGATGATGTTACCTTAGCCTCATGTTGATGAGGATGATGATGCCATTCCATTTCTCTGCTATGAATGATGATATTGATGATGAGAAAAACTTATGATGATTTATAGATATGCCAGTCAATGTTCCAAGATGTTGTTGATGATGCTTCCCTCTCTCTCACCTGATGATGTTGTAGAATACATTTCTTGTTAAGGGGGAGTGTTAAAATATTGTAACTGAAAAGAGTATTCTATTTATTATTGATGTATTATTCATTAGATCAATCCCCTTTTGTGTATTGTTCATGTTGGGTATTGTAAATGAACAAATTCCCTTCTGCGGACTGGTCATACCCTAATTGTAATAGGATAAACAAGAAATCGGCCCCTAGAATATATTAAAGTGGTTATAAACACCCGGAATAAGAAGTTGACCTTGCCAGTGAAAAGACACCTTAGTTCACACATGCCAGATTGTATAAATAAGAGAGGCCAACACCTCATTTATTCATTCAATCACTTGTTCATCAGAGCGCAAGTTTGCAGCTACAGTTGGAGAAGAAGGAAGATAGAGAGGGGTGCATTCATGGGAGAGGACTTTCTCTATTGTTTGAGTTATCTCTTGGAATTGCATTAGCTATCTATATTAAGGAAGTTTTTGCTGGGTTTTCTCCCCCATGAGGGTTTCCAAGAATAAATGATGTGTCTCTTGTGATTTTTTAATTCTTAGTGATCCTATCTATGCTATGGTTATCTAGTGAATTGAAAAGAAACCTAATAATAGCTTAAACCTTAATACAGGAACCCTAGTTTCTAAGGTATACATGGGTTGTAGTGAGCCAGGGCAGGTACATACATGGGCTGGAAGAGGACATGGCACGTACAGTGGATGAATTCATGAAGACTTGTGGTTGAGTTGATGTCAGGCTCTTGAAGACTGAAGCAAGTTCCAGATATGCATTCTATGGGCTCATATCTGCCATAAAAACTCTAGTATGGTTACATTGTTGTCTTGATGGATACTCTTGCTTGTTGTGTGGTGAATGCTTAAGGCATTCTTGGTATGGCTATTGTGATGTGGTTTGTGTTTATTGATGGAGTGCACAACACTCTTATGATTTAGTACTGATATGATTGCCATAATATGCTGATTGCTTATACATGATTGAATATCATTCATATTGTATGGTTGAGGAGCATGAGTAAGTTCTTGGAGAGATTGGATGTGTAGTGATTGGTTATGGATAAGATTGGATAGTGAAATACAAAAGATAATATGATTGAAGGTTGCAGAGGATCTAAGTGTGTGATGAAAAGAAAAACCTAATTGGTCAGAAGTGATACACAGGCTATAGTACAGATTGGTCATGTACATACGTGATCTGTACTACTGGTAGGGCACACACATATGCATGTTTCACTACCGACAGGTCGTGTACCTATTGATAGATTGATATCTGTTGAATATTGTTGCCTCATCTCGGTTGGTGATAATGGTGTAAGCACAATATTGCATTATAGAGATGGTGCTCTTGTAGAGTTGTACAATAAGTATTTAGTAAATGGTGATTGCTAACTAATGAGTTTTGTGTAAGAGGGAAGTTTTGGGAAAAGAGCCCTAGACTGTTCACCCCCCCTCTCAGTGTAGTCAGTGTGTCCAACAATTAGTATCAGAGAAGACCTTCACTATAAGACTTAACAAGCTTGGAGGAGATCCATCGACACACAAATGGATGATGAAGTTCCAATACTTGATGAGGAAAACTATTCTACTTGGAGAATAGAAATGAGAGTGCATTTGAAAGAGATGGGAGTGGGTATTTGGAAGGCAACCATTGGTGGATCAGTTTCCTTGAAGAAAAATTCAAAGTTTGTAGCTCAAAGGGAAGGAAAGAAGAATGATGTATTATCTCTCAAGACCATTCTTAGTGGACTCTCAAGTCCTATCAAATAGAGCATGGGAAAATGCAATTCCTCCAAGGATCTATGGCTAAATATAGAGGATACATACCAAAGCAAGAAGAAAGATATTGAAGACAACTCCATCAGGACAAATGAAGGTAATGAATCTCCAAAAACTCTTGGTTACATCATCTAAATATGATGATGTTGGCAAAAAGGAAGATCTTGAAGACATTTCAATTGAAGGCAAAGAATCATGTGATGATGTTGACAAAGGGGAAGACCTTGAAGACATTTCAAATGAAGGTAAAGAATCTCCACAAACCCTTGATTGCCATAATTCAAAATGTGACGATGTTGAATTTTTCTCTACAAGTGAAGAAGAAAATCTAGAAATAGTTTGTATAGAATCAATTGATTGTTATCCCATGGAAGATGTAGAAGAAGAACTATTAGAGCTTAAAGAGAAAGTTGAAAGAGGTATATATGAATATAGCAATGACCACTATTATATAGACTATAGCTATCTTTATGATAACACTAAAAAGTTTCCTAAGAGGAGTCAAAGACACATCTTGAAGTTAAGGGAAATGCTAAAAGAACAAGAAAAGAGTAATAAGACTCAATTAGAAGAAAAATAAGAAGAGATCACAAGACTAAAGAATGAAAAAGAATATAAGAAAGTAGATGATGAGATTAGCAGAAATTTGGAAAATGTTGTCCATCTCAAGACCCAAATTGAAGAATCCAAAAGGGTAGAAGAACTATTGAGGAATCAAATAAATGAAAAGGAAGAGTCATGTCATAAGATTGAAGTTGAAGTTGTTGATCTTAGAAATAAAGTAGAGAAGTCAAACAAATTCTTGAATAGCTCACAAATCTTGAATGAGATCTTGGAAAGTCAAAGATCACCAAATGATAAATCAGGTCTTGGATATAAGGAAGAAGCTACACATGTTGAAGCAAGCACCTCAAATAAGCATGAGGTAAATCTCTCACTCTCAAAGGATGAAGACAATGTTTCAAATCAACCATCTACACAAGGCAAGGAAGACATCAAGAAGCCACCTTTACACCTCAAAGAATACGGACACCAAATCAAAGGTATGGAAGTATATTTCAGGGTCAATGTTATTCATGTAATGAATATGGTCACAAATCTTTGGAATGCATATCTTATGCAAAGAGAAACAGTGGAAGATTTAATAACACCATAAGGTGTTGGAGATGTGATCAAGTAGGACACATTGGTATTCAGTGTCACAACATGAGATGCTACAGCTGTAGTGGATTTGGCCACAAATACTAGGATTGTTGGAACACAAGAAGAAATTCCATGATGAGGACTTCATATAGCATGACTATAAGAAGGAATGAAGTAAGGAAGGGATACATCTTTGAAAATATATAAGCTCATAGCTCAAGTTCTGAGAAGCAGGAACACCTTTAGAAGTGGGTGAAGAAGACTAAACAACCATAGCAAAATGGAAGCCTTAAGGAAGGCTCAAGTGTGTCAATCATGGATGATTTTAGGGGCTAAATTTCGCTCATGGACTAATTTTCCATGGTTTTTCCAAAAACAAGATTCGCCATTTTAAAAATGATTCGCCCAAATTCTATAGGATAATATTATTTTACCTTAAAAATCGCCAAAATTTTATAACAACTATAGAAAATACTTATAAGTTTGAATATTTTTACAAAAATATCGCCAAACATTTATAGTTGACATATGAAGGATTAGTAATATTCGCCAAGGTTTCTACATTTTAAAACAAATTTCCATCCTTAAAATCATCCCTATGTGTCATCTATTGAAGCGTACGTAGGTGACAGTGGTAACAATAACGTACATACACAGGTTGACCTTGAATAGGCCGCGCACATATGCGAGTTATATGTGCAGAAGGCTGCGTATAGGTGATAAAGCCTAAGGAAAAGGGCTTTTCACATGGGTTGCATCTTGATGTGATGGTATAACTCTGTGTTACAGGGTCTGACATAGTTTATTGTAGGTTCTGACATTGTTTGCTACAGGCTTTCATGATTACATATTGGATTATGTAATGCGATGATATAAAATGAAAGTCTATCTTGGATGTATGGCACTAACCCATGAGTATGGATTGAGGAACTCTTCTATTGAAGAACATTGCTGGTTATGGAAATGAAGTTATGTTACCTTGGTTATGTGATATATCTTAATGATGCTAGCTAGAGATGTCATTGATCTATTGAGGTACACTACTAGTACATGTATTGTTGGATGCTTAGTATTTTCCGTAGTGATTGGAGGATTGATGCTGATCTGTTGGGGTACATGGCTGGTACATATTTGAGTTTCATTGATATATCTTATGATGTATTATTGGAAGTATTTTTGTTGGATATCTTGGTGCATGCATTCAACATATGGATGGACTACATATTGGGACATGTAGTTGGTGAGTTGATGAGGTGATCATGTTGTACATCATTGATGAGCCTAATCTATAGTTGATGCATGCTTGGTACACTTCTAGTACATTGGTAGAGGCACCTACTAGCATTTTGATTGGCACATGTTTTGTGGATTTGGCATACATTCATTGGTGTATGGTTGATGTACTTGCTTGGTACAAGTAGTGATACATGTTGATGTGCATGTTTGGTACACTCATAGATGGTATATGTTTGGATGATAATACTTGGGTAATAGTACACCATTGGTACATGATGTATTGGATGATATAGCTGAGCCACTTGATTGATTGAGATACATGATTGTGGCACTTGGTTCTTGGTGAAGACATATCATGAATGATATGACAATTGTTAGATGCACATGGTTAGCATATTGATATATGCACATGGTTGACATGTTGGTAGAGGCATATGGTTGATACATTCCATTGATGATATCTTTTGGCACATTGTATGATGTTGATGTACATGGGTGTTGTGCATGGTGAGCACACATTTTGGTACATGATTCATTGACATATATTTTGCTTCATGATGTTTTGTATGGCATAAGTTTGATGCATGGATAGGTCCGAGGATTGTCATGTGGTAGCATATTGTTCATTTTGCAGAGAAGATAGGGGGAGACATACCCATAGGGGAAGTCATTCTTCTTCCCATTATTCTAGGAGAAGACATTTATCAGATGCACACTTGTTAAAATAGCCCTATAATTGAAGAAAGAGCACAAAAGCATAATTCTAGGGGGAGCAATGGTCACATGGGGAGAATGCATGATGTATATTCAACATTACATCAGAGTGAGATCCCTTGTTCAAAATGAGAGAGATTATTTAGAGGAAAATCAAGGCATTCAAAAAAAGGGAGAGATAGTCAAAGGGGGAACAATCCCAAGGGGAGAATGACCCTTTGCCATTGATTTCAAAGGAGGAGAGATAGTCACACTGATGTGATTGATTATTATTGATGTGGAGAGATAGTCACATTGATATATGACTATTGATGTAGAGCATGCCTTGTCTACATGTTGACATCAATGATTGGTGTTGACATCAATGCTAGTATTGTGATCAATGCCAAAGGGGGAGATTGTTGAATCATGTTTTCATTGATGCCAAAGGTTTTATTAATTGATGTCAAGTGATTGATTGATGCCAAAGGATGATTGGTTTGATTGATGCCAAAGGATGATTGAATGATGTCAAAGGTCAAAGGTTTGATGTATACATGTCTTATCAGAGTATATTGATGAAGATGGATCAATGAGTTGTCATTGATACATGATGATGAAGATGGATCAATTGGTATATGATGCAAAGATGTATCATTATTGTCTTTTCATGGTTGATAAGGTGTACACATGGATGAACTCCAAAGTGGTCCCCTTATAGTGAAATCCCTCATGGGAAGACACTTTGCAGTTGAGTTGTCCTTGAAGTATGGTTGGAGAACCCATGCTTATATGTGGAATAATGAGATGAATATCAGTGAAGTTATTAGTGAAACTATCCTAGATGGATAATGTTTTTCATACCATTTCTGGTGGTATGTGGAATGTCACATAAATCCTCATGGTTTGAGAGTTATGGCCTTACGAAGTTGGAGGACCCTCATATGTAGGCTTGAAGCCCAAAAAGGTCAAAGAAGTCAAAGAGCTTGCAAAGAAGAAATAATTATTTAAATGGTAAATAAAAGTGACAAAGTCAAGGAGAAATATTTAAATGACAAAGAAATGGAGAACTTTCTATTTATGGAAAGTGGTTAACCCTAAAATGAGGAAATGGGTTAAGTAACCTAGAAATGAGTTAAGTAACCTAGAAATAGGTTAAGTGACCTAGAAATGGGTTAAGTGACCTAGAAGTGGGTTAAGTGACCTAGAATATGCTTCTAAGGAAGCTACTTGGAGAATATAAATAAGAGGCAAGGGTCTCTTGTTTAAGTGCATCTTTTGTGAGCATCTTTGTGGATCTCTTGTGTATCTCCTGAGCATGTATTGAAGATATATTCTGAGAGAGAGGATACATGGCGGATCTCATGGATGCATCAAAGTTTCAGCAAGTATGATATCATGACGATAAAAGTCTCGGAGGTTCAGAAACCCTTGTTTATAAGGTACACACGGGATGTAGTGAGCTAGGGTGCGTACATACACGGGTTGAAAGAGGACAGGGCCCGTACAATGGATGAAGTCTTGTGGTTGAGATGATGATAGGCTCTTGAAGACTGAATCAGGTTCCAGATGTGCATTCTATGGGCTCAGATCTGCCATAGAAAATCTGGTATGGTTACATTGTTGTCTTGATGGATATTTTTTCTTATTGTGTGGTGAATGCTTAAGGCATTCTTGGCATGGATGTTGTGATGTGGTTTGTGTTGATTGATGGAGTGAGGAACACTCTTATGATTCAGTATTGATATGATTTCCATAATATGTTGATTTCTTATACATGATTGATTAGCATTCATATTGTATGGTTGAGGAGCATGAGTAATTTTTTGGAGAGATTGGATGTGTTGTGATTGATTATGGATCAGATTGGACAGTGAAAGACATAAGAGAATGTGATTGAAGGTTGCAAAGGATCTGAGTGTGTGATGAAAAGAAAACCCTAACTGCTCAGAAGTGATACACAGGCTGTAGTACAGACTGGCCGTGTACATACATGAGTTGTACTACTGGTAGTGCACGTACATACGCATGTTGCACTATGGATATGTCACGTACTTGAAAGATTGATATATGTTGAGGATTGTTGGATCATCTAAGTTGGTGTTGAGGGTGTAAGATGAGTCTTGCATTATAGAGCTGGTGCTCTTGTAGAGTTGTACTATATTCAGTTGTTTTTGAAAAACCCAAGGATTGTAGTCTGTAATAAAAATAAAATTGTACATACATCTTGTGTTCCTTGTGTTGTGGTGATGATTTGTTGATGATATATTGCTGATATATATTGCTGATATATGTTCACATGTAACTGATTATAAATGACAACAATAAGTATTGATTAAATGGTGATTGCTAACTAATGATTTTTGTGTAATAGGGAAGTTTTGGGAAAAAGAGCCCTACACTATTCACCCCCCCTCTCAGTGTAGTCAGTGTGTCCAACATTTCCTTATTTTAGGGCTAACCCACTTCTAACCATTTGTCCACTTAGTAATTTCTCCATTAACTTTATTATTTCAATAATTTATTTTATATCCACTTTGACTTATAGTACACTCATCACTTCACTTTATTATTTAAATAATTTCTTATTTGCAACCACTTTGACTACTTTGACCTTTTGGGGCTTCTAGATGACTCATGAGGCTTCTCCAACTTCACATGGCCATAAATATCTAACCGCGAGGATTTATGTGACGTTCCACATACCACTGGAAATGACATGACATGTACTATCCATCTAGAATAGTCTTATTTAAATTATTTCTTCTTTGCAACCACTTTGACTACTTTTTCCTTTTGGGGCTTTTAGATGAGTCATGAGGGTTCTCCAACTTCACATGGACATAACTCTCTAACTGTGAGGAGTTATGTGACGTTCCACATACCACTGGAAATGGCATGACATGTACTATCCATATAGAATAGTGTTACCTTCAAATATATTAAAACTCATACCATTATACATCAAACAAACTTGGGTCCATTGCCCAAACCTCTGTGCTACCAGAATTCGCTACCAGACTTTCTTCAAGGGTTGACATCAATGACAAACAAACCAAATAATCAATAGTTACAGTGTCTTGAGTTTTTTATTTTCTTAACAATTATTTCAGAATCCCCAAACACTTTTATTTTTAAAATTTTTAAACATATGACATTTTTCAAACTCCGTACAAGTGCCCCATATTAAGTTGTATTATTAGTATAGTTTAATTCTAACCTACATGATAGAAAACTACACTTTCCCTTGGGATCAATCAAAATACAACTAGATTTGGTTCCCTCTTGGGATTTAGACCCATTGAAAAACATAGTCTAGATGTCCTAGGTACTACTATTTTTTTTCCCTACAGAATTCATACCTTTTTAGAAACAACAATTACACAATTTATGAAACCAATGTTACAAACAACTTTATCAAATTTATCTTCTCCCAAAAACAATTCTGATTTTTGATCCTCTGACATATGGGAATTTTTAGTAATGAAATTACTTAAGTAAGAATCTACAACATAATTTCGTAGGGTTGGAAATTCAGAAGATGAGGACTCATTAAAAACTTCAAGATCGATTATTATGTGTTCCATATATCTCTCTTCATCTATCCTAATCTTATTTGGTTGTCCATTCCATGGAAGCCAAAATGTGACCAGTCTAAGGCAAAGTAACCTTGGAGTTTTTATTACTGGCTCATTGGATTCTTCTGCTTGCTTGCAGCCATCCAAAAACCTATTTCAAATCATGTTCATGGTGTTTATCCATTGAGGATATGTTTTTTCTGAATGATTAGCTTGATAATAGATGTAAAATTATCCATAGCCACCCCCTCCAAATCAACATTCAAAATTGTAGGTGGAGGGATTGGTCTCTTGAAGAAAGGCCTATATGGTATTTTATTAGAAGTTCATTATCCACTATTTATTTTCACGTCAATAAATTCATTTGATCATTCTTTACATGATCTTATCTATGGAATCATTATCCTTACCTTCAATAGTTTGTTTTGGTTGAGGTTTAGGTAAGATAAGACTTTTCTTAGGTTGAGAAACCTCTTTCTTTCTTAAAGTTGTCTTGCTCTCTTTGAATCCCTTTAGTTCAAATTTACTTTCTTGGTTTCTTCAAAATTTGATCCTAAGGTATTGTTTCCAACTCTCTTGAAAAACATGGAAAACCGTATGGGTGAGGCATTAGCATAGACTTCAATTTGAATTTATTGTGCAGGTTTAGTTCCATATTTAAACTTGTTCAATACAATGGTAAAATGATGGTTAAGATTCTCCACCCTTTCCTCAGGGTTCATGACTAAAGAGAATGTTTTTCCCATTAAAGCGCTAGTGGAAGTCTCTTCCCCAAACTTATCTAAAAAATATTTTTCAAATGTTGCTTGAGATTTTTTGAGATAAACTATGTATAAAATTTTGAATCGTCCAAGGTTTCAAGTGGACACTCCACCTATCATCAAGGACAAAAAAAATCAACCTAATTGGTGATTGATCCAATAGGCAGATTAAAATACGAAGTAGAGTCTAGGTTTTCAAAAGTATATGGGAAAATCCTACACACCACATATTCGTGGTGCACATTCATTAACTTGATGACCATAATGAATTTCTTAAAGTGATCTTCCAAAGGAATGGATATTTCAGGGTCATATTTGGAAAGTAGGCAGTTTGGATGCTTAGGAAAATTATGTAGTTGACCGAGTAGAGCTAAAGCATCATGATCCAACCATGTTGATTATGATTATGGGACATATATTAATTATGTGAATTCGTATCTTAATGGTCATAATTATAATTCAATCCTTCTAAGTGATATGAATTTGTCCATCCTTCATATTCCTAACTTTATAATGTGGTCGAAGTAGGGTTGATCACAGTTGGAGGAATTAAACCAAAATCTTGCATAATTTCTTGTAAGGCTAATTCCACCAAGTCTTCTACAATGTGAACCAGAGCATGATCCCTGGTGCTAGTCGTGGTTTGAGAAGTATATCTTCATTGATGAAGTAAAGGGGTTATAGGTAAAGCACGAATGTGTCTTGTGTAAGACCATGTAATATGTCTAAAAGTGTTTATTTCCTCATGTTATACTGCATATCAAATTAAATTGGTATTAGGTCTATAATTTTCCAAGTCATGAGGTGTGACATTTTCAAAAGTCTAAATTTTCGGATTTGGAGTTTCAATTTTGGAAAATGGGTTGTTTGTATGAATTTCCATACATAGGCCCTCCTTATAGTGCCAATTCTATTGAGGTGGATGGATTCCTCTTGGCACCCAAAGTTTTGGGATAAATATTGCACGTGCGCCCAAACACAATTGTGTGCACACTATAGTAGCCATGTAATGGATGACATAAGGCATGTGCACCAGTATGAGTTCTACTATGCATGCTAGTCCAAGTCCTAATATGCACGCCGAAAATCAAGAAGATACCACATGCACACCATAATTAAGAAGAGAATCTTCAATAAATCTTCCCAAGTGATTTAGTCAAGAAACACGGGAGATCATGGAGCAGCTAAGGAATGAGATTCCAAATTACTTAATATCGCCACTACTCCAAAGAGGCTATGTGGACTGCATGTAGGTGGCAGAAGTGTGCGGGACTGACAATCATTATAACAAGTGGAATGTAACACCCCGATTTTTGAGCCCCATATTAAATAATGTATTTGTTAATTGTTGAGAGGCCAGTGTGCCTAAGAAATGTAATGTTTTGATCATTATTAATAATAAATATATCGTTGGCTGCTAGACGGAAAAGGACTAGAGTTATGGGGGGCTGTGATTCCACAAGAGAGGGGGCTTGAGGGGCTAAGTGTTTATATCATTTTTTAATTATCCATTTTGTTTGATGGGGAAAATAAATTACATGAGCTTCTTAGGGGAAGGCCATGAGGTTCTTGATTCTCAAGAATTACATAAAATCATCCCTAGTATATTGGGAGGTTTGTTCTCTCTCTCTCTCACTCCTGTTCTCATTATTTTTATTCTATTGGTTGCCTCACTCATGCATTCATTCATTCACTCGTTCACTCACTTGCTTGTTGTTCACCCCTCTCGTGGAGATTACACTCCATTCATTCATTCCCTCACTCATTCATTTTTTGGCATTTGTGTCTTGTCTCTGGAAAGGAAGACAAAATGTCGAAGAGAAGCCATGGTATTGTTGGCTGTAGAGACTGTTGGTGTAATCCAACCATGATTTGAGGCCTGCATGTATGAGATGCTTGGGCCTGTGTCCAACTTTTCTTACAACTGCGAGTCATGAGAGTCCTAGAATGGATATTCTGGACTAGCTGCACTGGAGCCCTGGAAGGAGAAGGACAACCTGAGGGACTATTTGGTAGAGAAGGGAGAGGGTCCATTCTCTTGGGTGGTGCAGGCTGGGTAAAAGAGAGATGGGTACTTGGATTGTTGTGGGTGCCAAGAATCCTGTGAAAGATTGAGTGTAGACTGGTTTGGGAATCTGAGTATCAATCTTGAACCATCCTTGTGGATTCATAGCCCCGGTTTGAGGGTGACATTGCTGTTGAGAATTGGAACAACAATGTCTATGGTTCGATGGAACATCCTTGGTTTGGAACCAGTCGATGGTTTCTTTTATTAAAGATAAGTGATCTCTATTATAATATTATTTATCTGTGTATGATTTATTCCGCTGTGTATTTATTTATCGTTGAGTTCAATATTTAGAGTATCCATGCTTGCTGGTTATTATTTTTCATGCCATATGCTTCATTTCTTTTATGTTTAACATCAATATTGATAAATGCATGTGAACCTTTCATGCATCCTTGTCCAAAGTTTTAGTCCTTATGTCACTTGGAGAATTTTTCTCTGAAGTCCTAAAGTCTAGAGTCAATCCAGACCGTTCGCAGTTAGGGGACACATGTTTGCATATTAGTGATTTTTTGGAAGTTCGACGTTCAGAGGAATTTTTGGATGGGGTTGAAAAAAAAATCCTTCGAAGCCCGAAGCCTCGAAGTGCTGGAGTCCCGAAAATCCGAAGAAGCACAGTTCAATTTTTTTTCTTCAGTTCAAAATATTTGTAATGTTATGTGGTGAAGTCCCCCGAAGGATGAAGTTCCAAATATTTGGAGATCGATAGTCTGGGAGTCCCCCAGTTCGACGTTCAATAGTTTTGAGGTGTATGATAGAAGAAACTTCCAAAGCCCGAAGTAGCCGAAGTCACAGAGCACCAGAGTTATGTGACATGATGACATCACTGAGGGTGACATGGACCCACCTCATGCATTCCATGTGTCATCATATTTCATGATATTCACAGACCTTTTGTGCCAATTATGACTTGACACATGTCACCCGTAGAATGGGCCACATGTCATCTCCGTAATTTTTCCACATATTAACCCTCGTGCATAGTTGCTGATGTGACTCTGGAAGTTTCGATATTTGAGCACTCAGGGATAAGGGAGTATGTTATTTTCAGAACCTCCAAAGCACAAAGCTCCAAAGAAATTCACTAGTTCAACGTTCGGGGAAATCAAGGGGTGAAGTGGTAAAAAAAAAAAAAAACCTCCGAAGCTCAAAGTCCTAGAGCCCCGAAGATCCGAAGAAGGGTCAGTTCAGGAGATTCTCCAGTTCGACATTAAGGAAATATGAAGTATGATGAAGGTGAAACCCCTGAAGCCCAAATACCCAGAGTCTCGATGTCCCAAAGCTTTGGATAAACACCTCACGCTAAGCACTTGGTCATGGCCCTTGGTCCTATGAGACTTCGTTCGAAGTAAAAGGGGGCTAGTGGCTAATCCCATGGTTTCGAGATGTGGTCACCAGGGGAAGGAGTTCGAAGGAAGTGCCTGTGTAGAATTGAATCTGGTATCGACCTAAAGATAACATGGACGTGATATATGATGCAGTTCAATTCATGAAGAAT
>SNQJ01S0005717.1:81579-92747 GCA_010110895.2 Picea sitchensis | reverse complement strand
AATATATATATATATATTCTTCATGAATTGAAAGGACCTGTAACATTGTTTAGAAAATTTTGTTCGTCATATGCTTAACTCTGAAAAAATGGTCACTTGCACATTTTACAGAATTAAGGGGTTTAAACATATCATCTCAAAATGAGTATTCGATAAATGGAAGAAGGTGAGGGAGCCTTCGACCATGCCAAAGAGGCCGAAGGTTAGAATATTAGAGCTGGTAATGCAGAGATAGAATTTAATGGACACAAGGGCCGAGGGGAGAAAGAAACATTGATAGAAACCATGAGAAGCCTAAAAATATAAGTGAAAATCTACAAGGAAGACAATGAGAGGCCAATAAGAGAGAAAACTCAGATAAATGCCTGAGTGCTATAGAGCTTAAATAAGGTGTAGATACAAACAAAGAATGGCTCAAAGAAAGAGGAATAAGGCATATATCATGAAATAAGAGATGATCTTGGAAGAGTCAGTTATTCTAGGAGTACTAATAGAGCTCATAGGCATCACTCACCTTCTTACTCAGGAAGAAGGTCTTATGCATCTGAAGACACTGTAAGTAGTCCAGAGGTGTCTCCCATTAGGCACCAAAGAAGAAGGCATGAATTGGATATTTTCCAAGGAGAGTTGAGGAATATTATGTCACCATCCTTTGATGGTGAAAGAGAAATGAAAGATGATGTTGAAGAATGGTTCCTTGGACTCAATAGATATTTCCAATTTCATAACTATTCATCAAACCTAGAAGCCAAAATTTCCACCTGCCATTTACATGGGAAAGATGCTATGTGATGGGATTAACTGAAGCAAGTTGAACATATTAATGAGAAAAAGATCACTTGGAAGGAATTCAAAAAGTATTTCCAGAAGGAGTACCTCTCAGAGCATTTCTATGACAAGAAAATGTAGGAGTTCTTTGAACTCAGGTTGGGAAGCACGACTATGGTAGAATATGAGAAGAAGTTCTTGGGGTTGTTAAAGTATGTTAGGTTCATAAATGATGAGAAGGTGAAAACAAAAAAGTTTTTGAGTGGGCTGTGACCTTTTATAAAGAAAATATTCTGTATGATGAGCCCAAGACCATGAATAAGGTCATCAGGAAAGCTAAGTACCTGTATGAGCAAGGCCATGGCAAAGAATCCATGCAGAAGTCTTGGAAGGATAAGATGAAAGAGAAGTTTGATCAGAGGAAGAAGGTATTCAAACCTCCTTTCAATAGAAATGAGATTTACAGCTGAAGAGATGTATTAGAAAAGAATGTCAATTGTATGCAACCCATGTGGAGGAGCTAGACAAGACAAAGGGGCCAAGCCTTGAATATTTCTCAGTACTACAAGAGTTTGACGATGCATTCCAAGAAATACCATTGTTGCCACCAAAAAGGGAGATAGATTTATCTATTGATTTAGTGCCAGTAGCTGCCTGAGTGTCAAAAACACCTTACATAATGAGTACAACAGAGTTAAAATAATTACATATGTTGTTGGAGGAATTGCTGAAGAAAGGGTACATACACCCAACTTTTTCACCTTGGGGAGCACCAATACTCTTTGTCAAAAGTAAATATGGGACCTTGAGGCTATGTATTAAATTTTGACAGCTGAATAAGTCCATTGTGAAGAAAAAGTATCCTCTACCCATAGTTGATGACCTCTTTGATTAGATAAGAGGAGAAAAAATATTTTTAAAGATATAATTGAGATTAGGATACGATCAGGTAAGAATCAAGGAAAAAGACATACATAAGACAACCTTTAGAACCATGCATGGGAATTAAGAATTTGTAGTGGTGCCATTTGGAATAACCAATGCAATAGTTGTCTTTATGTGCTTAATGAATGGTATATTCGTAAATTATTTGGATAAGGTTGTCATAGTATTCCTGGATGACATAGTTGTCTATTCTAATTCTGAAGAGGAACATGAACATCACCTAAGTCTGGTATTGCAAGTGCTGAGAGATCGTCAGTTGTATTCCAAGATGAGTAAGTGTTTTTTTACCAAGAACTGATCCATTACTTGGGACACATTATTTCAGAACAAGACATTGCAGTGGATCTAGAGAAGATTAAAGCCATTAGAAGATGGCCAACACCCATGAATGTTTCATAAGTAAGATCTTTTATGGGGCTAGCTGGTTACTACAAAAGATTCATAGTAGGGTTCTTTAAGTGAATACGACTTTGATATCAAGCATATCAAAGAAAAATAAAATAAAGTTGCTGATGCACTTAGTAGAAGAGTCCATCTCATGCATGCTACAACTGTTAGTATGCATCAGTTAGACTTGAAGAGAAAAAATTTAGATGCTGTTGTTACAAATCAACATTACCTACAGGTGAAGGAAATATTATAGCAAGGAGATGTACAACATAAAATGAAAGAGTATGAGCTGAAGGAAGATGGAATATTTATGCATAAAAATAGAATCAATGTTCCTAGTTCCGGAGAACTTAGGATTCTGGTACTAAAATAAATGCATAATGTTCCATATGTTGAACATCCCAATTACCAGAAGATAATTACAACAATAAGAAAATAATTCTTTTGGTTGGGAATGAAAAAGGATGTTGCTGATTAGATCACCAGATGTATGGAATGTCAGAAAGTGAAGGCTGAGCATAGGCACCCAACAGGTTTGCTACAGCCATTACCAATTCCAGAGAAAATGGGAAGTGATAAAAATTGACTTTATAACTAAATTTCCCAGGACAACAAGGAAACATGATTCAATCATGGCAGTGTTTGAAAAATTGACAAAGGCTACTCACTTTGTTCCTGTAAAAACAACACATACAACAACTAATATTGCATAAATTTAGATGAGGGTGATTTCTAGGTTGCATGGGATACCTAGGACATTTGTCTCGAAAAGAGACACAAAGTTTACTTCAAATTTATGGAAGGAATTATTTAAAGGATTTGATACAAATATGAACTTTAGCACAACTTACCATCCACAGTTAGATGGGCAGATGGAGAGAGTCAACCGGGTAATTGAAGACATGTTGAGAATGCATGTGATGGATAAGCCATATAAGTGGGAAGATTACTTACACTTGATTGATTTTGCCTATAATAATGGGTATCAAGCTTCATTGAAAATGAGCCCATTTGAAGCTTTGTAGGGTAAGAAATGAAATACTATAGTGATCTGGGACAACCCAACATATAGAGTGGTACATGGGCCATAGTTTCTCAAGGAAATGGAAGACTAGATGGTTAAGATTAAGTAGAATTTAAAGGGATCTTAGGATAGACATACATTTTATGCAGATAAGAATAGGACAACAAGAGAATTTAAAGTGGGGGAGCATGTGCTTTTGAAAGTGAAGCCCAAGAAGAGCTCTTTGAAGTTGGGTAGTTGTACAAAGTTGGAAACCATATTTTGTGGTCCATTTGAGATATTGGACTAAATAAGGCCAGTTGCATACATGCTTGCATTGCCTACTTTCGTGAATGTGCATAATGTATTTCATGTCTATTTGCTAAAGAAATATGTACATGATCCTAACCATGTTATTGATTGGCATCTGATTTAGGTAGAGACAGAGGGAGAATTTCAGGTCCAACTAGTGCAAATATTGGACATAAAAGTAAAAATGCTTCGGAATCGAGCTATAGAGATGGTAAAAGTTCAGTGGATCTACTATGATCCTGAAGATGCTACCTGGGAGCATGAAGATGTCATGCACGTAGAGTACCCACAAATTTTTGAGTAAATTTTGGAATTTTGATTCCTATTTTGTTTATGCATTGAGGACAATGCCAAAATAAAGGGGAGGGGATGTAACAATCCAAGTTTTGAGCGCCATATTAAATAATTTATTTGCGAATTGATGAGAGGCCAGAGTGCCCAAACAATTAAAAGAGGCTAGTGCGCCTAAGAAATGTAATGTTTTTATCATTATTAATAATAAATACATCCTTGGCTACTAGATGATAAAGGACTAGAGTCATAGGGGGCTATGATTCCACAAGAGAGGCAACTTGAGGGTCTAATTGTTTATTTCATTTTTTAATTACCCATTTTGTTTAATGGGGGAAATCAATTACATGAGCGTTTTGGGGGAAGGCCATGAGGTTCTTGATTCCCAAGAATTACATAAAACCGTCCCTGGTCTATTAGGGGTTCATTCTCTCTCTCTCTCTCACTCCCATTCTTATTCTTGTTCTTCTGCTGGTTCCCTCACTCATGCATTCATTCATTCACTCGTTCACTCACTTTCTCACTGTTCACCCCTCTCTTGGAGATTCCACTCCATTAATTCATTCCCTAACTCATTCATTTTTCCGCATCCGTGTCTTGGCTCGGGAAAGGAAGACAAATTTTTGAAGAGCAGCCATGGTATTGTTTTCTATAGATATTGTTGGTGTAATCCAACCATGATTTGAGGCCTGCATGTCTGAGATTCTTTGCCTGTGTCCAACTTTTCTCACAGCTACGAGTCCTGAGAGTCCTACCATGAATATTCTAGTGCAGGCTGGGTAGAAGAGAGCCCTGGAAGGAGAAGGGAAACCCAAGGGACTGGGTGGTAGAGAAGGGAGAGGGTCCATTCTCTTGGGTGGTGCATGCTAGGTAGAAGAGAGATAGGTACTTGGATTTCTTTGGGTGCCAATAATCATGTGAGAGATTGAGTGATGACTAGTTTGGGAAGCCGAGTAACACTCTGGAATATTCCTTGTGGATTCATAGCCCTATCTCAGGGGTGACATTGTTGTTTAGACTTGGAACAACAATGTCTATGGTTGGGTGGAACATCCTTGGTTTGCAGCCATTCAATGCTTTATTTTATTAAAGATAAGTTCTCTCTATTATAGTATTATTTATCTGTGTATGATTTATTCCACTGTGTATTTATTATCGTTGAATTCAATATTTAGAGTATGCATGCTTGCTGGTTATTGTTGTGCATGTCATATGATTCATTTATTTTATGTTTTAGCATCAATATTGATCAATTCATGTGAACTTTTCATGCATCCTTGTTATTTAAAGTTAGGATAGGGGTCGAATTAGTCCAGAGAAGGGACTAGAAGTTGGCGTGCCTGGCCTATTGAGTGGCTGGGTAGGTTACATGGAGCAGAACTGAAAGTGATAGAGTGCCAGAGTAGAGAAGGAAAAAAAAAGGGATAAACAACAATACACAGGGGGTTGTTGTTGCTATTGTATGGTTGATTGTGATTCATTCAATGGTTTCACTCTAATCTCTCTCAATTGAGAGATGAATCTGGCTATGTTTTCCAAGAGTCTATTTGTGAGTCTGGTTTTTGTAGTACCTGTAGAGTCCAAGAGAAAGCACATGGCACCTTGTAATGAACTACAATGAGAATGTATGAGAGAGTAGGGCGTTTTTTATGATAAATGATGAGTCTCTTGGTTTATGTATGTGACTAGTTAAATGAACAAAATACAAGCTGCAACTATTCCTATCATGTACTGTGTTGATTATGTGTCCACTGAATATATGCATTAATGTTACATCTTGTTATTCTTTAAGTATAGTGCAATGGAATATATGAATGTTATCTTGAGTGGATTCCCTATGTAATTTAACACTTCATCACCAACACAAGACCTTATGGTATCTGTAATTCTCATGTCATCTCAGGTGAGTGTAAATGTGAATGAAACTACACAGATAAGATCTATCTAGAAAATGACAAGCACAGTTTGCAAAAAAATGAGAGAAGAGAGAAATAAGAGAGTGAGAAGAAATAATTTGCATTAACCAAATGAATGAATGATAATTTACACATGATATACTATGTATAACTCAACTAATGCACACTAGAGGAGAACCAATGTGCCATAGTGGTAGTCTAGAGTGATATGGACACACACCGACAGTTATGGGAGTAAACTGCCACCTAGTCTTAGTTAAATAGTCTCTCAGTCTTCAGTTAACTGAATGAAACAGAGTGAAGTAAGGAGGAGATCAAGGAATCATGGGTAATGCGCTAGTCTGGTGATAATCCCAAGGACGATGTGAATTAGCTGGTTATGATCCCAATGCTGCATGGTGATAATCCCAATGTGGCATCTAGACTCCACTCAACTGATCAAACTAAAGTGTGAACTGAATAGAATATTCTCCTAGAATGCAGGAAAATGAATATTCTCCCTAAACTATAGGAGACTGAATAATGCCTAATAAACATAGGGAAAACCTTAGGAAAAAGAAATTATAGGCATGTGTGAAGTATCTCCAATAGTGATACCTTCTTTAGTCTTTGGCTGAGGATTGATATGTTGAACCCTATGTCATCAACCCCCCAACGTTAAGAAGGATGCGCACAAGTGAGCCAACTATTCCCAATACTCAACAATAGGGATTAAACACAAGGAAGAGACACAATTAGAATCTCTCATATTTGGAATGGAATACTCCTTTGAGTTATGGTCCAACAATAGTTCGATGGGATGGGATTTATAAAGTGTTTAAAAGTATTTTTGTTTTTACTCTTTTATATTATATATGGAATATAATACAAAAAATTAATCTGAATGAGTTTTAACGAAGCGTATTACGAAGAGCTAATTCTCATAAACAATGAATGGAAGTAATTCTGTAACTTTATTCTCCCAATAATTAATTCTATTGAAAAAATACAATTCAACCATATTTCGAGGAAACACAAATTAACTATCATAGAAAGGGGAAATCTACAAGAACATCACATGACTTTCCATTTGATTCATAATTAGCTACATAAGTATTTTTATAGCGGTAAATGTATTAAATGACAATGCACAAATTGTGAAAAAAGTAAGAAACTAATTAACAAAGCATATCTAAATTATTTGTTGAAAATAATAAAGCAAGTTTTGACCAAATCATACAAGATAACTCGATAGAAGGGAAACTCTTACTAGACATGTGAGACATAACCCAACAACAATACAATCCATGAGTTAGAAACATTCCATAACAAAAGCTTCAACAAAATGTCCTTGGCCTCCAAAAGAGAGCTTATGAATTAACTTCAAAATAGATCTCAATTAAAATTCTTGAGTTCACATTTGAGCCCAAAATCCCTTTCTATGTAATTGGTTTACATATTTATAAGAGAAAACATGCATCTAAATATGGAATAAAACAAAATGATAATGCAGAAAGCCATGCAAGTCACTCACCCACTAAATCTCAGGTGAGTTGGGAGTTTCCATTGTAGGATTATCCTCGTCATACTTTCCCCATTGGTGGAATAACTTATCACATAGATTTTGGTCATTAAGTATGCGTTTCTCTTTGGGTGAACCCAACATTGGAATTTCCCACTCAAACCTTTTAATATACCTCTCAATTTTGGGAAAGGTGGACTCCAATCGAGCCATTTATATAAGTCCACTAGTTAAAAATATTTGAAGGTGCTAGTGTTCTAATGAGGAGATGCTCTTGACTTTTGTCTCTTGCTTTTTTGAAATATCCTTGAACTAGTACATCACTTCATTGATTGGACGAAACTCCCGAGACAGACTGAAACCCAACAACCTATTCTCTATGGTGGTATTGTCAATGAGATCCCAGATCTTGATACAAGTTAACCATTCGTATTCTATTTTCTTGTGTGATACATTGACCAACTTCCTCTAGTAATTGATTGCTTGCGTAATCCTGAGAAACTATGTCATGTCTAACATTATGATTATGTGATCCTCGTGACCTCAAATATTCTAAATTTGTTCAATGAAATCTATCAGATCTTTCACTTTGGCTTGTTGTTCCTTCTAGATAAGATTCTCTGTGTATGGAATGGAATATTGAATACTCAATCCTTGCAACTGAAATAATTTAGTAATAACATATTTTCTAATCTAGTCATTAATCTTGTCCTCTTCCAAGATATATTCTATGAAACTGCTTACCGCATCAAGTACTCTTTTTTAGTAATTGACCTAATTTTCCTGTATAACAATCTGTTTTCCAAGGCTTTTGATTTCCCCTACTTCATAATTGGCCTCGTCAATAGTGGCATGTGAGATAGCTATCCTAACAAACAAAAAATCATTGAGTCTTTCCTTCTCGATGTCTATCATAGATTCTTCAATTGTGCAATGAATAGAACTATCCACATTCACTCTATTTCTTTTCTAGGTTCTTTTTACTATTTCTTGCATGTGATGGTTGTATGTTATAGATTCAATATATACCACCTCTTCTATAGATTCTAGAATTGGCTAGTCTTCACAAGATAAAAACATTTTCCAAACTACCTAGACTATGCACCTACTTCAACATTGTCTCTTTACCCTTATCTCTAGTCCTTGAAGTATCACAATCATCCTCCATCAACTCTATGACATTTCTTAGTGATGGGGGTGCCTATTATGTTGGTTGCTAAGTATGGGCATGTTCTGGTTGTTTTTGTGTATCATCAACTGCTCCACCTATCACCAATTCTATCTATCCCACTTCATGTTGTAGTCTCCCCTCTTCTTCCTTCTTTCTATCTTATTCTAATTGTTACCTCCTCTATTCTTAAACCATCAATATTTCCTTTTCTTTCTTCTCATGTTCCTCTTATTTCCTATTCTCTTGTTCCTTTTACTTTTGTTCATCGACCTGCAACCTTAGTTCCTCAACTTTCTTCTTTAATTCCTCTTCTTTCCTAATTTCCTCTTCTTCTTCTTTCCTCTTAATTTCACTTTCAAGTCTCTCTTTATCCCTAGCATATTTTAGTTCCTTTTTCCTCTGTTCTGCTCTACATGTTTTCCTTCTCCTTTCTAATGCCAATTGGGAATTTTCTTCTTCCCATATTTTACATATCTCCTCCCCATTTTTTCTTTTCATCTCATCCTCAATTGATTTATTCTATGCTTCCTCCCTTAACTTTATTTCCTTTACTCTTCTATATTTTCCCCCTTCCTTTATCGTTCTCTCCACCTTGTATAGTCTCCTACTTATTTATTCTATTAGCTAGTATGGGACATATAGTTGAAAGCTACTAAACCTAGGGATTTCAGTTGAGCTTAGAAATCATCCCAATATGTAGCATTCTCGTAAGGGAGTTCATATTACCATTTCCCATGAGAATATGACAAGGATAGAGAGATCAATTCACTGTGTTTAGTCACCATATCTTGTGGATCATGCCTTTTGAACTGACCTTGAGGAAATCTATATTTGAGGATGGCACTGGCTTCTTGCCTACCTTGTTTCAGATCTTTATGTAATAGTGTCCCAAGATAAATTTTTATGGAATGCAAATATTTTTTTGGATTCTTTAAGCAAAGAAGCATTGAATCCTTGCAACACATTCTAGTAAGCAATCTCTCCTAAAACCAACCTATTTAGAACAAACCTAGGTAACAAATGTGGTGATGCAGTAGCACGAAAAATGATCAAATAGGTATAGTTATCTTGTAAATACCAATTTCCAATATATTACATCAAACTCATGGATTACATAGTCAACCTAGGAAACTCCTCGCAAAAGATGATTCCTATGCAATAGTGCCAAAAATTGATCACAGATCATACTGTAATGTTTCTTATATGTGTTCTCCTAGAAGATTTGGAAATACACATGAACTTCAGCTTATGAAAAGTGCCAATTTAGGTTTACACATGCAAAGATATTATTTGCATAAATCACAATAAGAATGTAATATGGCATATACAAGGTTGGTAATACTCCTAGCTTTCCTTTAGGTTGGTACTACTCCTAGCTCAACTAGACATGCAACTAGTAGTCACCAGAGTGTATGCAAATGTCACCCATGCATCTTCGAAGTGTAGGCAATCTCTTTCTTGTACAAATTGGCTATCACCACCATTGTATACACATAGGTTTCTCATAGATTCATGATGTAGTAGATACAATCAGACTTGAAGAAAAATATTTTGTTCTCTGCCCACTGATTAGATAGAATCTTTTTGATATCATGTTGTTGATGGAATTCTTCCATAAGGGATTTTGACATAAAAATATTAGGTTATCATATCCTGTAGTACTTCTCAAGATCAAACGTGGGATAATAAACCACATACATGCCTTATTCATTTATGATAGTACTATTGCTTGTGTTGGTATGGGAAATAATCCAGTCGATAGATTCAACACAAGGAACAACATGTGTCCTCTCTATGACATAATGTAAACCATATTTCCTTATATTCATGAACACCTTGTCATTTACTTCCCATTTCTTTATATTCATGAAGATCTTTTTTAATCATGACAACATTCATCTTTTTTACATCAAATTATATAATGCATCAATGACATGAAAACACAATTCATATTCAAAATTTTGGACAAGAGTTAGAGGGGAAACAATGAGACTTATATCTGTTCTTTTCACACAACCATCCACAATTCCATATTTTCCCAATTTGTTTTAGTGGAGGAAACATTTACACTAATATTGAAATCATAGGGTTGGTTAGCATATCTAGAGTGCCAAGTTGTGGACAATGTTGTGTCGATGAGATGACTAAGAAAAATGATGGTTAAACTCTGCTAAAAAACTCAACTATACTAACCCAAAATTATCATACTCTAACTCACAATATAATCTCTCACTACCTAAATTCTCACTCACGGAGTCAACTCCTCACTCACATAATTCAAATTCTTAATATGGTGAGAAAAGCAATAGAAATGTTCAAATATTTATAGCAAAATTGACTCAATCTAGCACCATCATTTCCAAATAAAGATCGAACCGATTGGATTCTATGAATCTTGGCTATTTAATGGTGATTGGATAGTCTAGTAAACAAACAAAAAATTTAGTGAAAAGTCATTGTCAATGAGTTCTCGTTAGTGAAAAGTTTGACTTTTCGCAAAGTTTGACTTTGTGAAAAGTCATTGTCACCTTTTTTACTTTTATCATTGTGAAGCTTACCTAGTTGGCCAATCATTGGTGCTCAAATTTTATTTTGAGAGACGCTTTTCATTATAACCCTTCTTCCACTTTGTCATCGATGCAAAATTTCACTTTCACATCGGTGCTGAAAAGGAATTTTTTTTGCCTATGAAAGTGTTTAACACTTTCCCATAATAGTAAAAACTTACATTAAACAAGGAGAAAAGAATCAAATTTTTTTTGTTTTTTCTCGAGACAAAAGGAATGTATTAAAGACTCACTAATATGCAATTTTTTTATTTATTAAAACTCAGATGCATAATATATCTTTGGGATGAACACATATTTTAAG
>SNQJ01S0005717.1:28127-70967 GCA_010110895.2 Picea sitchensis | reverse complement strand
GTGATTTTGAGAAACTGACAAGTGTAACTTTCTTCATGAAAATGATCTTAAAGAAGAGCCAGATCTTCTATCACCATGTCATTTATCATGTCATCATCTTGATAACCAAAAATGAGGATAACAGTATTACAATCCCCTCCCCTTATTTTTGTACTGTCCTCAGTGCAACTTTTACATGACATCAACAAGATTTTCAAAATCTTCAAAAAGATGTGGGTATTATGCCCTCATAGCATCCTCATGCTCCCATGTCATGTCCTTAGGACCGTACCAGGTCCATTGGACCTTTACAAGCCTTATGGCTCGATTCTAGAGCTGTTTTCTTTTCCGGTCCAATATGCGCACATGATGCACTTGCAAGACACCTTCTTGTTCCACCTGAATCACATTCCAATCAATAACATGGTTAGCATCAGGTATATAATTCTTAAGCAATGAAACATGAAACACATTATGTACAGTCATGGATGCAGGTAATGCAAGCATATATGCAAGTGGCCCAATCCTTTCTAGGATTTCAAATGGTCCACAAAATCTGGTTGCCAACTTGGAGCAGTTTCCCTGCTTCAAGGAACTTCTATTGGATTTTAATTTCAGGAAAACATGGTCTCCCACTTTAAACTCACTATGGGTTCTGTTATTATCAGCATAACTCTTCTTCCTGTCTTGGGCAACTTTCAAATTCTGCTTAATTTTCATCATTTTCTCTTCCATTTCCTTGAGCAACTATGGCCCAACTACTTCTCTATCAGCTAGGTTATCTCAACTTAATGGAGTGTTGCACTTTCTACAATAAAGTGCTTCAAATGGGCTCATCTTTAATGATGCTTGATACCCATTGTTGTAGGTGAATTCTACCAAGTGTAGACAATCTTCCCATTTAGATGGTTTGTACATCACATACATCCTTATCATGTATTATATTACTTTGTTCACCGTCTTTGTCTATCCATCAGAATCAGGATGATAAGAAGTGTTGAAGTTCAGTTTCGTTCCAAATCCTTTAAACAACCCCTTCCAGAACTTTGAGGTAAATTTTGGGTCCCTGTCAAACACAATTGTCTTGGGAATACCGTGCAATCATGCTATTTCCATCATAAAAATATCAACAACATTAGCTACCTTGTGAGTAGTCTTTAGTGGAACAAAATGGGCAACTTTTGTAAGCTTGTCCACCACCACCATGATTGAATCATGTTGCTTGTCTATTTTTGGAAATCCTGTGATGAAATCCATTGTCACCACTTCCCACTTCCACTCAGGAATGGGTAAAGGCTGTAGCAACCCTACTGGGTGTCTGTGCTAAGATTTAACCTTCTGACACTCCATACATCTGGCGATGTATTTCGTAATATCTCTCTTCATACTTGGCCAAAAGTAATGGCTGTTGACTACTGCCACAATTTTCTGATATCTAGGGTGCCCTGCATAAGGCACATTATGCATTTCATTCAAAATCATAAGTTTCAAGTCCTGGACATTAGGTACATAAATTTTGTTCGTGTACATAAGTGTTCCGTCAGTTTCCAATTTATAATTCTCCACTTTCTGTGGCATCTTACCTTGTTGTAGCTTTTCTACTGAATCCCTGTGTTGCAAATCTGTATTTGCAGCCTCCGAAATTCTGGCTTTAATATCAGTTTGGTACATGCTAATGGATGTAGCGTGTAATTCATGCACTCTCCTACTGAGTGCATCAACCACTTTGTTTTCCTTTCCTTTGATATGCTTGATATCAAAGTCATACTCACAAAGAAACGCCAACCACCTACTCTGCCTAGCATTCAAGGTTGGTTGATCAAACAAATACTTTAGACCATTATGGTCTGTCCTCAATTCAAACCTCCTTCCCATGAGATAATGCCTCCATTTCCTTAGAGCATGTACTATGGTTGCCAAATCCAAATAATGAGTTTCATAGTTCCTTTCGTGATCTTTCAACTTTCTGGATTTATAACAAATTACGAATCCCTTTTGACTGAGGACTCCCCCCAGTCCTTCTTTGCATGCATTTGTACACACTACAAAGTCTTCATTCAGATTTGGAATCCTCAGGATTGGAGCACTGGTTAACAATTGCTTCAATTGTTGGAAGCTTCTCTCACATTCATCTATCTATTGAAACTTCTTCTCCTTCCTTTACAAGGAAGTGATAGGGTGAGCTATCCTCAAGAACCCTATGATAAACCTTCTATAATAACCAACTAGACCCATAAAGGATCTGACTTCCGTCATGTTCTTTGGCGCTGACCATTCTCTAATGGCCTCAATCTTCTCAGGATCTACAACTATCCCATCCTTCAAAATAATATGCTCCAAGTAATGGATCTTCTCCTGAAAAAATGAGCACTTGATCAACTTGGCATACAATTGGTGCTCTCTTAACACCTACAACACCATCCTCATATGTTGTTCATGCTCTTCCTCCAACTTGGATACACTAGAATTTCATCGAAGAAGACTATGACAAACTTGTCTAGATAGTCCCTAAATACACCATTCATTAGACACATAAAAACAATGGGTGCATTCGACAACCCAAATGACACCACTGTGAATTCATAATGACCATACCTTGTTCTAAAGGTGGTATTGCTGATGTCTTCATATTTGATTCTTACATGGTGATATCCTGACTTGAGATCTATCTTTGAAAATATCTTAGCATCCTTCAATTGGTCAAAGAGAAAATCGATCCTCGGTAGAGGATACTTGTTCTTTACAGTCACTTTGTTCAACTGTCTGAAATCGATGCACAATCTCAATGTTCTGTCCTTCTTCTTCAAAAACAGGATAGGGGCACCAAAAGGTGACACACTTGGGTGTATATAATCCTTCCTCAAGAGATCCTCAAGCTACAATTGCATCTCTTTCAACTCCGACGTACTCATTCTGTAAGGATATTTCGACACTGGAGCTTCTCTAGGAATCAAGTTTACAGAGAAGTCAATATCGCTTTTCAGAGGTAGTCCATGTACCTCCTGAAATATATCCTCAAACTCTTTTTGTACTACATGGTCTTCGATCTTTGACACCTTATCCTTAGGTGCTTCTCACTTTGACAGCCTTTCCTGAAGCACTTCTTCAGCTGTATTGCTGAGATTTCTCTGACAACAACAACTCTAGGAATTCCTTGGATTGTTTTCTGATTTCCTTCCTCATCCAGGCAATTGAATTCCTTATTACGACAGTCCAAGATGGCATGGTTCTAGTCCAACCAATCCATCCCAATTATACAGTCATAAGAACCTAAAGGAAAAATGTGCAATTCATCCTTTGTGCTCAATCCATTCATGTCCACAGGACAAGATTTAACCAAATCCGTAACCTTTCTCTTGGTTCATGTTGCCAACTGCACTAACCAAGATTTTCCATGTTTGTTTCTTTTCAATTGAAATCTTTCCACCACTCTAGGATCTATATAACTATGGCTAGCCCCTGAATCAATTAAAATAGTAAAGGCATGGTTGTTGATCATACCTTCTACTTCAATCATGTGCGATTGATATTCAACTTGCTTGTTGTCCAGGGCTGCGTAGATCCTTGGCATTCTATTGCCCATGTCCTCCATTGTTTTAGCCTGCTGTACATTGTGGAAAACTCTCACCTTGTCATTTCTGTGGGGGCAATCTTTGTACCTATGGTTCCCTTTACAACCCCAACATTCCATAGGTGCTGGTCTTGGCATTTTCCCACCCACTTCAGCCTTCTCGGACTCTCTAAAAGATGGCCGTCCCCAAGGAATGTTTCTAAAAAAGGGTGGATTAGTTCCCTTCTTCCTCTGATCCATCTTGAATTTCTTCTTGTCTTCCCAAGCCTTCCAGAAAGTAGGCTTCTCTCTTTGCTTCTCATATAAACATTTTTCTCTTCTTATAGTTTCTTCCATAGTCTTAGGGTCATCATACTGGATCTTGTCACCAATGGAAGGTGGCAGTCCATTCAAATACCTTTGAATCTTGACAGTCTCATCTTTGATGAATGAAACATACTTCAACAATTCAAAAAATATTCACTCGTATTCATCGATGGTCATGCTGCCCAGCTTGAGTTCAAATAATTCTTTCATCTTTCTGTCATAATATCTCTTAGTCAAGTATTTCTTCTCGAAATACCTCTTGAATTATTTCCAAGTGATATCTTTCTCTCTAATGTGTTGCACCTGCACAAGTTGATCCCACCACATGGATGCCTTTCCTTTCAGTTGATACATTGCAATTCTTCCTTTTGCATGAGAGGAATAATTCTGCAGTTGGAAATATTTCCTCATTCCAAGCAACCGTGTTTTGACATCTTCCTCCTTCTTGTGTTCTCCATCAAACATAAGAGGCTTAATCTTGTTCATTTCATCCTTCAGTCCATCCACTCCAGATCTCTTGTGATTTCTAGTAGGATATGGGCTTGAACTACTGTGTGCCCTCCTCTTGGAGCGACCTTGGGAGTGATGATGGTGTCTACCAACACTCCTTGATCTTCTTCCCTCATAATTCTGGTGACTCCCTATTTTTATCAAGTCTCTCTCCTTGTCCAACTTCTTTTCTATTCGCTCCAGACTCTTCATCAACTTTAAGTTGAATTCTCCCTATTGTTCCTTAGATTTCATGAGATTTATGCTATCTGCTTGGTGATTTTGGGCATCTTTCTGCAATCTTTCAATGATTTTCATCATATGCCCTTCCTTATCTATCTCTTCTCCATGCCCATTGGAGTTTGACCCTTCAAATCCAAAATGAACATCCATCCCTTTAGTTTCATTCTCTGAACTAGAAGAATTTTGTGTCTCCTCCATTTCTTTGCATTGAGTGATAACTCTATTTGGTTCTGGCACTCATTGAACTTCTGCAAACACAATGTGAAAACAACCAGAATTTGTCAGGTAATCATTCCTTAACAAATCCCACAACATCCATAAACAAATCCGATTCAAGAAAACATTCAGTTTTCAATCTCTGTGATTCTCGTTCAATCAAGAATCTCCACAAGTGTATTCTTTCAGAGCTCTGTTCTGCTAAGTTTTTGGGCACTAGCCCTTTTCTCTCAGACCCCAACCCACGCGACCATGGGTCATGAACAAGCACTAGAATAATAAGCGCCTACTCGGGTCTTCGACCTTTGGCTTCAGAAGATTTTCAAAGCACAAAAAAAGATCTCTCCAAGTTTCGAGTTACCGAACCCATGAAGTAGAGCAGATCAACAATCCATGTCTACCCAACATCCAATGGCTGACACTTACTATGGAACCTCAGGTGTCTGAGTTCTAGGTCTTCGGGACTTCAGAGCTTCGAAGAATCTTGCATCCGCACATCCAAACTGTTAATCTCCAAACATTCCCAATCACCCTTGGTGATGTCATTAAGTCACATCACTTAACGTTTTCCAATTGTGGGGGCATGCAACGGTGGTTTGGAGTAACCCACCTTTCATCCCACAATTCTTCTAACGTTGATACGTAACCCCTAAGTGAAACCACTATTTGGATTGCGGGACCACCTTGGAGAATTAGCTTCCATGCAACTTGGGTCCCCACAATGTCTCCTGGCCATTGATCTTGATGTATCGTGATCAATGCCACTGTGGGTACTCCAACATTTAACCACGTTACATAACCTCAACCCCACTAACCCTACTCATATAGGATTCCACATGGCAGAATACTAGCGAATTATATGTGGCCCATTCAGATGGGTGACACTCGTCACGTTCCAAATGCCATTTCAATATTCCATGGGTTCTAAACCCACTGACATGTGGCACACATCCCATGTGTCAACGTCACCTCCAGGTGATGTCATCATGAGTCACCACTTCGACTCTTTGGGCTTCGGGAGTTTCAAATCCTCTACGCTTGCTTTTGCCTAGAGTTCACGATCTACCAACACATGTTCTCCTTCACGACCAATGACTAGGAGAGACTTCGACACTTCGGGCTTCAGGAGTTTCAAACTCACAACAATCGCCTCCTCATGAAGTACTTCCACTTGAAATACATGATCTCTTGACGTGTGTCCTTTGCAATAGATGGTTGCGATCTACTTTAGCCTTCGGGACTTCGGGAGTTTGTCACACTCCACACTTGAAATCCTCTGAAGTGACTTTCCGTTTCCTTCCTGGACACATATCTAATGGTCAGGATATTTTCCTATGATCTATCATGTAGATGTCCTTCAGACTTTAGAGCTTCAGGTTTTAGCCTTTCTCTTACCTTTGCATTTAGTTTCACCGACATCGCAAAGTCCGAAGTGCTTCCAGGATAACCTTTTTTCACCCTCTCCGGATCTGATAGTCGTAAAGGAATCTCCTTTTCATGAAATAGATCCTATGGATCCAACACCCCAAGTGTCGATCTCTCTCTCTATGGTCAAATACCATGCCGGCTATGGTTTTATTCTACCTCTACTCCTCCTGAGCTTTGTAACATGACCAAGTAACCCCTTGGCTCTTAGAAACGTTCTAAGGTTCGAAATTGGTTCCTCTGAACACCATTTCCACTCAAAACCTTGGGTCCAAAGACCACTTATCCGACCCATCTAGACTCAATGTTAAAACCATACTCTAATACCATATTGTAACATCCCCGACCATCAAACCCACTGTCGAGCAACGCTACTACGCGAAACAATCTCATTCATATATAATATGCATTAAATCAAATTAACACATTTAAGATAGAGTTACTGTTAAAATTCAGAATTAAATAGAATTAACAACAATTCAAACTTTCAATGAAATACATGATCACATTCAAGTGTTATGCATATAATAAAATTAAGCACATAAATTATACTTATCTTTCAACTGGAATAACACCACCAACTATCTGCAGATCTTCCATGAACCTCCCATCCTTAGACCGCACCACTCACCACTCTCAGCAGTAGGTCACCCCTGAGATGGGACTAAGATCCACTAGGCAAGGGAATCCTAGGCTAGGAAAGGTCAATAGGAAGACACATGGTTTATGAGGAAGTAGTCTCTTCCAGGAGCCACTTAAGCCCATTGTCACAGAATCTCATTCCCCACATGCTTGTCCCACCCCAGGAGTATACACCTTCACTATCACACAGGACGGTCCTTCGGCTGCTAAACCTCCCTTTCCTTGGGCTTTAGAACTCGAATGCACCAGAATTCTCCAAGATATTTGGCATCTACATGACCCCTTCAAGGAGTTCTCACTTCCACCGCTCACTCTCTCACCTAGAGAGAGTCACTCACAGGCTTGACAACCTACCTCTTCAACCATAACCACCTCCCTCACCTGGAGAGATTGTTGCACATAGGCCTGACAACCTGCTTCTTCAGCTTCGTTCCAACACAAGGAGGAAAACAATAAGGCTTAGAAAGGAACAAATGACAGCAAAAAATCACACTCATCCAAGGGATTGCATGGCCACAATAGCCCACACTTATAACACACACGACATAAACAATTACAATATGATTAGGTTTCACAAAAGACAACAACCAAAATAGTTAAGCATGAACTCAGATTTGCAGTGTGGATAAACCTAGGTTCACAGGACACACAAGTCAACCTTTCCCTGCCAAGTGGTTTCTCAGGTGCATGTGGTTATTCAGAGGTCCAACGTAGAGGTAAAACGGGTTCAGAATGAGGATGTGTCGACTTCTCAGGAAAACATCACAGGTTGGCCTCACAGTTTCGGGTTTCAGGGCTACGTGAGGTATGCAGAGATCAGACGCAGAGGCAACATGGTTCAAACAATGGACATAAGAATGGAGGATGAGCCCCCATCATGACTCAATTCTTGGGTTAAATTGCATGTGCCTGAGCCGACACATGTCGCCCATGAAGATGCATGCACTCCATCAAGTATGCATTCCTTTTTCCAGGAAATTAGGATAAAAAAAAATATACCTCTCACACCACTTTGGAATAATAATAAATTATTATTCAAGGACTTAAGCCCTCAATCTTAGCCCCTCTTCCAACCTTTCAGCCCCCTCTCCCTTACCTATCCTTGTGGAAGCTTAGTCCCCCATCACTCTTTCTTTGTGTTCGGTCGGTACGTAGCGATGTTTATATTTTATTAATGATCTGCATAATTACATATACAAAAATCAGGCTCCTAGCCTTTAACACGTAGGCTCTCTAGCCTAAATAACACATAATCCCACCAACTTATATACACTTGGATCACCAACCTATAAACATGATTACAATACATAATATAACTGGGGCACCTACTTGGGGTATTACACATGAGAACATCCAGATTACAACATTGGACCATACATTTGAGGGAAAGGATTTTAGGGGCTCCCCAAACATGTCGTGTGTTAAATAAGAGCATGATCATTTGGGAACCCTTTCCTAGGCTTTCCCTTCTCTAAGGGTCCAAACTATTGTTGTTTGTTTTCTTCTTCTAATATTTTAACAACTTGAATTTATGCCAAAGATATCAAATATTTCCTCCCAAATTGACCCCCGAGACCTTTTTCCAAGGCTAGACCCCTAGTACACTCCTCTCATGGCCCCTTATTTACCTTGGTTCGAGAAGGTAATCATATTTTATAGAAGGTTTTGAACTAGGACATGGGGAGGACAAAACTAAATAGGAAAAATACCTTGAATCATTCCCAGGTGAGGGCGAGGCCTGCTTTGTTGTGACAAAGTAAGGGGCATCAACCCATCCACATGAAATCCAAAATTTGAAAAGGACCCTCATTCCTTGTCTTAGGTGGACTTTTTTGAGGGAACTCCTTTGAGATAGAGACATGTGGACAACAACCTTGTACCTCTAGATGATCCAAATAAAATTCTATTGAATGAGATAAAACCAGACCATCGGGGTGAAAATTATTACCATATATTTCATCTTGATGAACCTTTGAGGAGTTCACACTTGAAGAGTTGAACCATCTATGGTTTTTACCACTCTTATTCTAATCTTCCACTTCCACTTCCACCACATTTTCCATCTTAGACTCGACCACTTCTTGATTTCTTTTCCAAACTTTGGTGAAAGGACGGGAATGTGAAGATGGTTGCGTGCATTGTACTTGCAAGTGACTTACTTCATGGCATCTGAAACACCTAAACAAGACACGTCATTAGACTATCTTTTGACGACATGAGAAACCCCCCTAGACGAGCTCGATCTCATCTAGCATACCCTCTCTAAAATCAACCTCAATGTGCAACTATGCCCACTTTCGATCTTTCTTTGTCTCCCATCCTAGCTCTAGGATGATCAATTTGTTTATGTTGTTTCCGATTGATTTAAGGACCACTTCATGCCATAATTCTAGAGGAAGGTTAGATAGTATCTCCCACACCTTTGAAGGAGATATGACGTCTCTTGTTGGGTCAAAATAAATAAACCATTCTTTGAGCATAAGACCCAATAGTCCCTAACCCAAAACATGACTAAAAACTTCCATTAAATATTCATGCCTCTAAAAAATGAAGCATATCTAGCCTCGCACAAGGGTATAATATACAAGGAAATAACCTAGAAGCCTCTTCCAATTTTCTTCCAACCATAATTTTAGAGCCCACAAAGAGACATTTTTACCACATAAATGTCCAACAATCGTCCTCCCTACCAAATTCAGGATGACCTTGATCTCAACATCATCTATCACCACCATTTTCCACCTCTCTTTTCTCACCTTACAACACTTTCCCTTCCTCCTATTCTATCCTTTGGCACTATCCTTCTCTGTAGAAAGCTTCTCAGAGTCACAAGGTTTCAGAACCTCCAACGATAAGTGCTCGACATGCAAAGGAGATGTGAAAGAACCAGCTTGGGAGTCTGTAGATCCCAAATTCTCATATGGAATGTGTGCATCGCTTACTAATGCATTTCTCTAAACCCTCACACCCTCCCCATTGGAAACTAGATCTGCCCTAGGAAACGATGCCTTGAGATTGCAAAAGATGGTAGGTCCAATGCTCCAAGCTCTGTCAAGTCAACAATTCATTTTAAATGCTGCAATTTGATAAAATCCACAACCGATGGGAAAATTTCTTCCATACCTAGAACTTCAGTGCCATAGTCTACAATGTCGCCATCCATAATGGATTTGAACACTGCCTTTAACTTCTTCGGTTGTGCTTGCACCTAGGTCCACCTATATCCCACTAGAAAATTGTCATACAACCCCAAACACTTCATTCCCTATGCAAAATGGATGCATGTGACTGTCAACCAAACCTACACATGACACCTCTGTCATAACCTACCTATGTTCACTAAGGAGCTTCCATCGCGTTGATCCTCTAATGAAAAATCAGAGCTTGGACATTCCTCATCATGGCTTGGTTCGCTAGGGTATGTAACATAGGCAACTTATTGTATGGTGTGGTAGCACAAAATTTCAAATGTTGAATGATGCTAGATTTGAATTTTTGGATAGTAGTTTTCTAAGAGCATGGTTTGTTAGCATGACACTATGAGTTGGACATCCATATTTTTGGATACCAATCATGCATATGATTTTTTCACTTTAATGATGTAGACAATGATGAAAATGCTAGAATTGGAGACATTGGGCCATCCGAGAAAGTTATATATACTTTTGGCCCAAAGCTTATTGGAGATAGTATATAAGGGAGGGTAAAAAGTGTTGAAGTCAAGGAGAAATCTAGTAGAAAATATTATCAATAAAAGATACAATCACCACATGCACTAGTCATTGCAATAGTTGTTGGCAATAGGATATATTTGATGACTACGTGGTAAATGTATCTCTCCGATGACTTTTTTGTCTTCTGATTTCCTCGTATTTATTGTTTTACATTAATGGTTTCTTATTGTTTTATAATGGATCCATGGTATTGGAAGATCACCAAGAATTGTTGTTTATGATCTGCATGCCACTTTTTATTTTACTATTTATCACATGTCAAAGTGAAAGAGGGGGATATTCACCCATTAACCATATACAAAATATGATGATAGAAAATGCTTGTTGTAATTTTATGAAGAATTATTGTTGAAGTTGGTAGCTAGTTTGTACTTCTTTTCCTTTTCTTAGTATTATATAAGTAATCTGTAGTAGCATTAATGTCCTTCACGACACATTTTATGTTTTTCAATGTATAGGTATATAGAAAGTCTAAATGCAATTGGCCCACTCTAAGAAATCACTACAATCTTATAAAATTAAATACATTAATATAAAAGTTCATATATTTTGGTATATATAATCTACTCTATAAATTATAACTTCCATAAGTTTCCAAGTTGGACTTCAGGAGAGGAATGGAGGTCAATATCTTCCCATTTGGTTTTGAATGAATCTCTTGAATATCTTTTTTTCAATACGATTATTACCGTATCATTATTAGATAAAGGGATTACCTATACCTATAAGCAACAAACATTACATTACAATACAATCATTACATATTCACATAAACAAATGGATTGGAAATGAATGGAAATCATCCCTCATATACCATATATACCTCCAAATTGTGATTGGTGTAAACTTTCTTGCATTGTATTCTCAATGGATTTTCACATAATAAAGATAACACAAAAGTATGAAGGCTCAACTTGATAAAAATGACGAGTCTTAAATTACTTGGTCTACACCTTAAAAGTAGGATATACATAATCATTGTAGTCAATATAGTTGTATCATTGATCCCAAAATATCTCTCACCTTATTTGAGTGCAATCACCTCTGCAAATGGTTAATCATTAACACCTAAACTCTTGAGACTTAATGACGAGTCTTAAATTACTTGGTCTACACCTTAAAAGTAGGATATACATAATCATTGTAGTCAATATAGTTGTATCATTGATCCCAAAATATCTCTCACCTTATTTGAGTGCAATCACCTCTGCAAATGGTTAATCATTAACACCTAAACTCTTGAGACTTTTAAGTAATTTTTCTTGAATAATCATAAATTCTTGGATATCAGGACCATGATAAAAGGGCTCAAGCATATCATATTGATTGAGATTATAAACATATTGAAGACAAGACAATAATTAGTCAGTATGATTTGCAAAGATTCAAAAGTGTTATAACTTTAGCATGTTAAACCTAATGAACAACCCCCAATTTGTATTGGCAAAGAGACATTGTACTATTCCAATAATTTCCATTGCAAGCCTTTTTGACTTCCAAGTTCCTGCAATAATTATCCAACTAAGGTATAATATCTTAGTGTCTCACTATAACAAATCCTAAAACATAGTTCTTAATAGAGAAATCTTTAAAAATGACAATAATAAGTAGATGGATTGCCTTTAGAACTAGAGATTAATTATCCTAACAAAACAATATAAGATGGAATAATTTAATATATAGAAGTGCAACCTTGAAGTTCACGTAGTTGGTTAATAAGGAAAACAATTGAGAACCATGATTTTTGGTATTTTTCATGTATACCCTTTTAGGAAGAATTCTATACATAAAAAGAAGGCACGGTTGAAAACTTTCAGGAGAAACCAAACACTTGTTATAAAAGGAAGAAGACAAAAGAGAGGGATTTTGGGCTCACAGAGATTGCTTGAATAAACATTCCAACAAATGTTTTAAGATTACAATCAAACGAGTTAGCAGTATTAGTTTATTGATAAGTCTTAAATCAATCCAGAATTTGTTAGGAAAAATAACAATCATCTTCAATAACTAAGAGTGTGAGATAGACTAGTTAAAGCAAGAGTATCTAACCTTTTACAATGCCACAAATTAATGATTCACCGTGTATAGAAATATTCATTTGAAACAAAAGACCATATACAATGTACTAGAAATGTTATACTTATCAAATAGGGTCCAACCACACCATATATGTTAATTTGCATGTCATTGAAGGTAAAAGAGAGGAAAATTACCTCATACGTGCCATTAGAGATAAGGGCCATGCCATAAACAAATGGCACAAGGGCATTTCCATTACAACTAACATATATAACCCCATTCCCACATAGGTAATGCTAAAATAATGTCATCATATGTAAAAGTAAGAATCACTTTTCAAAATGTGTTGGAGTGGAAGAACAG
Organism: Picea sitchensis; assembly: GCA_010110895.2. Classification (NCBI taxonomy): domain Eukaryota; kingdom Viridiplantae; phylum Streptophyta; class Pinopsida; order Pinales; family Pinaceae; genus Picea; species Picea sitchensis. The sequence continues at coordinate 57,980 of SNQJ01S0005717.1, read as the reverse complement.
TTTGATCCCAAGTTATGATTGTAGGAGTATGATATATGTAGCTTTGTAAGAACTGAACTACACACATTCCCTCACCTTAAAATTCAGAGATGGGTAAACTCCTACTTCAATACCTACAAGAAAGAAAACAAGTGTAAAATGAAGGAAATACAATCCATACATGAAATGTTAAAAGTAAATGTAAAAAAACATTTAAAAAAATTGATGTTTTATATTTATATGAACCATTATTGCATACCATTAACCACTTCTTGGGAAAGAGTTGGAATGTAGACACTTGCATATGATTCACCTGTGATAAATAAAGGACTGTATATGAATTCTAGGTACTCCTCGAACCATTACATTACTATATAAGTTTCCTATATGTGAGGCTTGCGAATTAGTAGTGAGAAAAAATACAAATGTATAGTCCACTCAATGTAATTTCACTTTTTTTTTGTGGATTTTGTTCTTCGAATTCATTTTTTTGGTTTGTTCCATGCAACCAATGAATGTATTTACTTAACAAGTGTTTCATGGAAGCTTAGTCCCTGCCAAGTAATGGACTAAGATGACATGTTGGACACATCCACTCTGTTGAAGAAGCCTACGAGCTCTCTATTCTATGCGATGTTCCAATGTCTAAGTGCGACTTATTATTTTCTCCCCAAGGGGAGAGCTCCATGAATTCAGGAGTCTTAGACTCTCAAGTATATAGGTGGTATATTTTCCCTAGTTGGCTGCTATGTCATACAAATGTTTGGTTGTTGTCTCTATCCTCTCAAGCATCGATTGACTGATATATGTCTATGCTTGAAGCAATGCCATATAAATCATTATTCAATTGGGGTGGATATGCAAGACGTTTTTTGCATTGATCTAGCATTAACATTCCATGAAAACAAAATTAATATAGATATCTAATTATATGAAAAAATAATATTTTTTTTGTGACTGTAGAAATTGGCAACTCGAGGTTCTTGTATTCACGTGACATGGGGTCGATTATTGTCTGCTACCTCTATAACCTCTAGGTGCGTCTACACAACCTGCAAGCATGGGGAATGGGTAAATCAGGGTGAGAATCGAACGTGAAACCTCCTTTTTACATTTCCTTCCATTTACACGGCACTTGCCAAACGGTCTACACCCCTGTAGGAGACAAAATAATAAATTTGAGTTAAATTCTGAAAAACATATTTCATTTATAAAAAATAAAAATAAAAACATTAAAAAAGTAGAGTGGTGCTGGAGGATTACCATCTTCTATATTAGAGATCATATGACATGTGGAGAGCATGTGACATGTGGGAACTCTAGAAATTTCATTATGAACACAAATATAAATGCATGTGCCTTGAACATGTTAATATTTTGGTATGATCGTTTAACCATGGACATTGTCACATCATTGTCACCCAACCATAGGCATTCACTATGCCACCCCCGAGCACACTAACCTTTTCTTAGATAGAATGATTTTTACAAGTCCACACTAGAACCAACAGATAAAACCTAACAAGAAACACCATTGTTGCAGAAACAACACTATACCAAGAGAACGTACCTCTACTAATAGAAGTGTACCTTTACCAAGAGAAGCACACAAGAGAGATACCAGAAATACTGAGATTACACCACGACAACTATTGCACCACCCTCTCCAGAATTACGTCTCCTTCTAATGCAACTACAACTCCTCAAACATGCACCCTCCTTCTATTGAGTGAGTGAGTGTACAAATGAGGAGTTCCTAGCCTCTATTTATACTAGTTTTCCAAGGTGTCTTTTCATGTGGGTCGACCTCACTTTCTGGAGCCTTTTAATAATTTATTATTATTCTCTTTGGGGCGACTTCTCTTCTAGGGTTTTCACACATCTGCTTAATGGTTATCTTACTTTCAAAATATTCTATTCTAAGTACAAATGTTACAGTTGGAGGTTAATACCTCTCACAACTACCAAAACATCAACACTCCCTCTTATCTATGGAGGTATTAACTAAGATGTTCTTCATGTAATGGTATCAAACACATCCATCCATCTCACATGGCATGGTAAAGACTCACATGGTCTTGCAGACCAATCTACATGTAGCATCACCATAGCCACACCAGCTATCTCATGATCAAATAGATCATGTCACAAGTAGCATAACCAAACATGACATCTCGTGATAAGACAAATCATGTAACAAGTAACACAATCATAGCCACACATGCTCTGCATAGTTACACACACAAACTATCTGATGGTCAAGTCACAATCATGCATCTGGGGTCTCATCATCCTTCCTGTATTTATGTCATCATGGGGCTTCAACTTGATATCTCACATAGAATCTGGCATCTAGTTCATACATAACTAGTAACTCGCCAACTCACACAGAATCTAGCATCTAGTTCATACAAAAATGGTAACATGCGTACCAGACTATTTCACTGGAGTAGTAATATCTAAGTGTACCAGACTATTTCACTAGAGTAACTATGCGTACCATACTATTTCACTGAAGTAGAAATATCTCAACGTACTAGAATATTTCACTCGAGTAGCTATGCGTACCAAAATATTTCACTAGAGTAGCAATATACCATATTATTTCACTGGAGTTCCTGCATACCAGACTATTTCACTAGAGTAGCATACCTATGTACCTGACTATTTCACTGGAGTAACTGCATACCAAAATATTTCACTAGAGTAGAAAACCTGTGTACTAGACTATTTTAATGGAGTAACAGACGTCCAACACACTAGGTTGGCCCTCTATCTGTTCCGGAGGCACACCCTCCTCAAAGGATCTGCGTGAAGCTTCCAACCACACAAACCAGTTGGGCCTCCTCAAATAGGAAAACATGCTCTCCCTGAAGGATCTGCGTACACATTATCCTGATTGGTGCCATGGTCAATACCCAGGCATGCCAACCTACTATCCACACTATACCATGCTACTATTTGGAGTCACATCTGTAACTCATCACTCCCTCTTACTAGGGAAGTCCTTCTGGACCACACAAAACTTGTCATTTAAGTACACAAACTTCACTCTCGACATAGGCTTAGTCAGCACGTCTGCTATATTCCCATTTGTACCGACATACTATAGCTTCACTGGTCCCTTCTGCACCATATCTCTGATATAATGACACCTAATCTCGATATGGTTGGAATTTTCATGAACACCGGGTTCTTTGATTACTTCACACAACTATGGTTGTCACACCAGATATAAGTCACCTCTAACTCGAGATCAAACAATCCTGCAAGCAGCTTCTGAGGCCACATTGCTTCGATGCTAGCTGAACATGATGCTATATACTCTGCCTTAGTCATACTAAGCGCCACACTCGTTTTCTTCCTACTAAACCATGAGATCATAGACGATCCCAAATGAAAGCAACATCCATATATACTCTTCCAGTCTGTGACACTACTGGCCCAATCTGAATCAGTATAGCCTTGCAGGATTTTCTCACGATTTGAAACATATCTGAGTCCATAGTCAATTGTACCTTTCAGGTACCTCATCCTAGGTTTTGTTGCAATCAAGTGAACACGTCTCGGCACAATCGTATATTGACTCAATGTTCTCACTGCAAAACATATATCTGGCATTATGTTTGTTAAGTACATCAACGAACCGATCATATGTCTATAATGGTGGCATCCACTATCTCTGAAGATGTATCACTCAATAACTTTAGATTTTTCACCATCGGTGTAGGCATGGCTTTACAATCCATCATTTTGAATCTCTACAACATATTTTCCTTGGCATAGGACAATCTCATCTAGTTTTTGCCACACCTCTAGACCTAAGAAATAATGCATCATACCTAGGTATTTCATCTCAAACTTTGATGCAAGATTTCTCTTGCACTCAATGATGAGCTTCTCTTTCCCTATTAGAAATAGGTCATCCAAATATAATAGTAATATCATTGGTCCACCATCCACAACCTTGTAGTAAAGGTTGGAATCTGCTTTACTCTTGGTAAATCCTAAGCTCATCGAGAAACTGTCTAATCTGGCATATCATGCCCTGGGTGCTTGCTTAGGCCCATACAAATATTTCTTCAATTTGTAGACATGATACTCCTTCTCATGTATATATGTACACTTCTTCTGACTACTGGAGCAAGTGTCTCGTCATAATCTTCTCCCTCTTGCTGGGAGAATCTTCTAGGCACAAATCAAGCTTTGTACATCTCTATGCTACTATCAACAACATGTTTGATATTGTAGATCAATTTGGAATTCACCAGTGACTTCCCTTCTAGTATTAAGGAAAAAATCCATATCCTATTCCTTTTGACTAGATTCCTCCTTTGTCACTGAAGCAAGGGAATCTTTCTAGGAGTTCTCATATCTCCTTGAAGCCTATGAAGCTTCGATCTATCCTCCTCAACTCATGGAATCCGTTTGTCAATCCTCCTCTCTCCCATCTGAATTTGAGGAGGAATACTTTCTATATGAAAGTCTCTAAGCCACTGACTCTATCTGAGATCTAGATCACTATGAGTCTCCATGCTTCCTCTGAAGCTTGAAACCTTCTAAGTCTATATAATCTTTGGAGCCATATGCTCCCTCTATATGTGATTATTTCCTATGAAGTCTTCTATGAATGGTATTGGGGAGGATGCTCTTCCCTACTAGATCGTGAGGGTTGAATCCCTCTGAAATCTAGCTCCTTCTAAGCTGGTACATGGTGGGGTCGTCTGCCTCACCACTTGTATAGCCATCTACTCCTCATGATATGGATTATCAATGCTATATATCTTTGCATCCTGTAAAGTGTCACAGGACGATGTTGGTCTCCTCTTGGTTACTGCAATGACTCTGGGTAGGCCCTTCTATATCTACTAACTCTTCCCGATGATATGAAGAGTGATCAACTGCACTAGAGGGATTTATTCGGTCATCTTTGGATCCTTCTACTCATTAAAATCAATATCCATATGAGATACTCTGTATCTCGCAAAAGTACCCTTCTTCATCCTCTTTTTCTTCGGTACATGGATGTATGTGGTTGTGTATACAACTTCTTATTTGGGTAGTCTGCTCCATGTCTCAAGATAGAGACCATCTAATATGTTGCCTCCTGCAATTTTCACTATAACTTCCCTTAGAGTTATCACCCATGACCTGCCTGAAATAAGACCAACAATAAGGGAAAACAATAGACAAAAATAATACTCTTATAATAATAATAAAAACAATAACGAGAACAATCGTCACAATAGCTCCTTCTTAGAGCTATCAACTGTGACCTACTTAGAACAAGAGACAAAATAAAAAATATAATAATAATAAATAGGAACAACACTCTTCTAGTGTTGTGACCAATCATTCCTCCATGGTAACGTGCCCGAAACAAGAAAAATAAGAGCAAACGTATTTCCAATATAATAACATTTTCATAAGAACATATCTATGTTAACTAGAGTAAAAGACAATTTCATGGTAATCAACATATCATTACCAATGTGACTTGCTTGGAAGCAAAACAAGAAGTATCTCCTAGAGGAGATGTTAGTTCATCTTGTAAAAAGGTACAATAAGCATTTATATCAATAGTACTCACATGCTACCAAGTATTCATTGTATCTAATAGTAATAGAATCTTTCAAGGATTGTTGTCACAACTATAATATTAACTTGTAATGTAGCAATTATCAAACTTGATGGTTACAAATTAGAAATTTATCAATTTAATCAATTAAACCTAGAACCTGGAGTCTTATCTTCAAGAATGTGTGTTCTTTCTTTTCTTCTGAGTCTCCTTCAATCAAGATGAAAATTATTCCCTCTAACCTGTCCCATGTACTAAGACAATATGCTTTCTTGAAATAAATATGAGTTAGGGAATATAATGCAAGTAACTCGAAAATATCAACCTTAATCAATCTAATACATTGACTAGAGTCAACTTATAACTTTAACTTTAACCAAAGGTTAGTATTATAATCATAAATTCAATATATCAAAATACAACTATATGTTCATAAGATCAAAATAATTCCATAACAATTAGAGGCATATCAAAACAATCAAACTCGGAGTGCATTGTTCCTATGAATGTGTTGGATCTGAGATCCCTCTAGATCTACAATTGTTTCTTGGACAAAAGATCCCTTCTCTTGCAAATACCCTCAAGATAGTGATACAATTTGAACATATACAAGTACATACCTTCGACAACAATGACAAAATATGGTAGGCAGGGGAACCATCTGGCAACAATGACAAGCAATGGAGAACCCAAAAATTTCAAAGTGCTCCAACTTGGAATCTGAAGGTAGTTAGATATGCATTAGGGTAGGGTGCACTACGAAAAATAAAAGTTAGGCCCAACACTTCACATAAAATTTCACTGTAACTGGTACTGGCACTGCAATTGGTGTTACAACTAGCACTACCACTAATGCGAGGCAACTGGCACAAAGAAACTAACACTGTAACTACAACTAGTACTGCAGACCGAGGGTTTTATGAGGAAACCCTAAATTTTCAATTTCAAAATTTTGGAGATCTAATTAGGGGGGAAGATTATCCCTACTTAGGAAACCTTATGGGTGGGTTCAGTAAGTTCTCAACGAGCTTGACAAGGGGAAACTGACGATCTTCCTTCCAGCGGTTAGACTGCTATAAAGGAAACTAGCTCTAAAACCATGTTAAAATTTTGGTATGCTCATTTAACCATGGACAATGTCACATCATTGTCACCCAACCATAGGCATTCACTATGCCACCCTCAAGCACACTAACCTTTTCTTAGATAGAATGATTCTAACAAGTCCACACTAGAGCCAACAGATAAACCCTAACCAGAAACGCCACTGTTGCAACAACAAAACAATACCAAGAGAACGTACTTATACTAATAGAAGTGTACCTTTACCAAGAGAAGCACACAAGAGAGATACCATATACACTAAGATTACACCATGAAAACTGTTGCACCACCCTCTCCAAACTTGCGCCTCCTTCTACTGCAACTGTAGCTGCAACTCCTCAAATTTGCACCCTCCTTCTGCTAAGTGAGTGAGTGTACAAATGAGCGCCTAGAATCTATTTATACTAGTCTTCCAAGGTGTATTTTTATGTGGGGCCGACCTCACTTTCCAAAGCCTTCTAATACTTTATTATTATTCTCTTTGGGCCGACTTCTCTTCTAGGGTTTCCACACATTTGTTTAATGGTTCTCCTACTTCCAAAATATTTTATTCTAAGTACAAAGGTTACACTTGGAGGTTAATACCTCCCTCAACTACCAAAACATCAACATAACATTCTCACATGTCATGATTGTGCATGATACCTATGTTCTTTGAGTCATGTTCTTAGTATTCCAACATTGGAAGAAGAGTTTTCTTTTGCGGATAAAAAATAAACGAAGAATATTGGAGGACACACTGTTTATATGGGAATTTTTTCCTATTACTGAGTATATACTGGAATACATTATTAAATTTATCATGGGGAAACTTGCATTTAAACAATCGAAAAGGACAGATTTTGCATACCAAAAATTTCAAAATCATTAAATAACCTGGACTTCTGATTTTATTTTTTCTTTTCATGCAATTTCGTGCTATAACTATCTTTGCTTCTTTTGCTGGTGGATCTGAAACAGTACGAAGGGAAGATGTAATAGAATCGACTTCCTTTACCCCTAGTATAGGGTTTAGTATAAAATCAGTTGTTGGAGTTAAGTTAGCTCTCATGATCTCTTTTCCAACATATAAAAACAATTTTTTTTGAATTTTTATTTTCATATAATGCAATACAATACATATAAAAGCAAGTTTATAAGAAAGGAAAAAAGAAATAGCCTTGCACATGCAAGCATCATGGGCACATTTCAAATCAAACTAATCAAACTACCATCATGAAAATCAAAATTCAATTGTGTTGTGAAAGGAGAGGATGGCTTATTGTTATAACCCTAAATTGCTCTACACATGCATACATGGCCTTGGCCCTCTTACTTGCATTTTTTTCCAAAGCACTGCTAAGTTGCTCTTCTTAAAAAACAATTTTTTAGAAGATGTATGTGCCCTACACCATTACTTCTCGTGTACATACGCTTGATGTACCACTACAACTTGCGTACATACGCATGCTGCACCATTACATCCCTCGTATACTTACAAAAGTTGCAAAAAATAAAAAATTGCAAGGAATTCATTGAGATTACGAGCTATTGGGTAGTTTCCCAACTAATACACTTGCTATAGCTTTCCACCCAACCAAATAACCATCCTTTTGTCATATAAAAGGAAGTGTTGGGGTCTCATTCCAAAGCTAAGCATAAGAACAATGAAACTCTGCTCGATTTCACTTCCCCTCCTTGCCCATGATATTTCAGCCCTTTTGTGAGAATTGCCTCAACATTCCATCATTAGGCCCTTCTCCCACATTTATCGCATTCACTTCCCGAGAAGAGATCAAAAGGTTGAGAGGATAATATTATACAAAGGTGCACTTGGAGCTTGGTGAAGAGGAGCCCGAACCAGATTCGCGGAGTGGTAGCCAACTTTGATTGTAAAGGTATAATCATTGAGTTATTAATAAAAGAATTACTTTTCCTATCCCAAATGATGGTGTCTTTAATACTTTTGTTGATTTATATATGACATTCTAACATCTAACCCTAACTTGTATATGGAATAACATGCTTGTAGTTTTCTATTTGTCAATCTTTGGATGCAGGTCATCCCTGGGAGGAGCCGTGTAGTTAGGGAAACTTCCAAGCATGAGGCGGTCATCACCAGACATGGGATTCGAGGTATAGTTACCCGATCTCCTTTTTCTTTCTTTCTTCATATGAGTTTTTGTATGTTTGGGGTAGTTTAGAGAATTAATTGACTTTTAGATGGTTAATCGATTTGCCTACATTCTGAACCCTGGTGTAGTCATAGGGGTTTTTTTCCCACTAGAACTTATGTCTAACACTATTAATGTTCAGAATTTTAAATAGAATTAAAAAACTTTAAATTTAAAAGTGAAATAAAAAAAATAAAAATAAAAAAACAATATATCAACATCCAATATAATCTTGTTGTCCACAAAAAGTGGAAGTGTGTATGACAAAACAAAATAATCATGTAATGCAATACATAACCTTCATTTTGTACACTCGATTGAAGATTTACGTCATAATTTAGCACACCATTTTTGAGGTCATCGAAATTTTGTAGAGAAGATAGTTCAGAGAATTCAAGGATAGAGTTTAGAGAATTATGTTTCCCACCACTTTCATTATTATTCATATAATTTGTGTCCCAACCCATCGAACATGCTCTGCCTCATTTGTCCATAATTTTGTATACGATAATTAATAACACACATGGCAGTGGAAAAGTAAGGATTTTGGTTTTCATGAAAGAAAAAATAATAAACTCATAGGCTTAATTATGTTACAAACAAACTTCATTAAAGCTTTATCCTAGCCATCAAAACCTAGACTGGTTTAAATTATAGCATCCCTACAAATTCCCTAAAATAGAAAACAATATAGTTTTATATCACGGAATTATTGAATATCTCAACACACCTCCAAACATCTAATTTCTTGTTCACGATGGAAAAAAAAAATGAAACTGACTATGAAAACCATGCGAATGCTACTAGATTTGATTCAAAAAATCATTGTTGTAGTTCTACTCTTCCAGGTTCACAATTTCGCTTTTGGTGCAGAAATAAATGGGCTTCATTAAATACACCTTCCATAAAACCTTCATAATGTGGCTGATGGTTAAAAGAGTAATAAGAATATGCCAATATAGTAGTAGAGACGAGAGTTGGACATGATCAAAGTCCATATCACGAACTAGAAATGTGAATTGGCCAAAGAGATAACATTTGGAAATCCTAATTACAACATTGAACCAGGGGAAAATCATTGTGGTCTGCAGATCTTTGGAGTATTCCATTGACCACAAGATAATTATGTCGACTACAAATTTTATTTATCACAGACCTCAATAGTGACAATAAAATCCTTTGTGAGATAAAGCATATGAACTGATTGCTGCAGAGTTGAAAATCCTCTATGAAATGAACCAAATGAACAAATTGTTGCACAATTTTTTACATTTTATGGTTTAGACCTAGAGTATCTCAAGAGAACAATTTTATGGTTTAGAATTGGATTTATCATTTCCAAAAATGAAACATATGTCCCAATATAAGAAATGATGTATCAAACACGAATCAAACACTATGTTATATAAAAAGCAGTTTTTCAGAAATGTAAAACTTTAATATGCAATAGTTCTTACATGTTTGCATGAAAAACCTTGAGGCACATCCAAATATTTTATTTCCCTCCACAAGGACATACATTGTTACACATTTTGAATAATTTTCATGCAAATATGCCACTTATATGATTAAGGTTATTGTTCTGGTTCTTACTAACAATGCTGCAATGACTACATGTCGGTTCAAGCTTTGAAGCATGCAAGGGCCACCTTCTGTGCTTATGCTAGTCCTCGATCAATTTTGCATGTGATTCTGTCTACGGTGCTAGCTTAGCTCACTCACCTGGAGGGACTCAAATACATATCTATTAGAAGAGGCTGCAGTTGGGGATGATCAAATATTGAGTTTTACTCTCTAATCTGTCTGGAAATTCTGGGCTTGCAGAAGATGCAGCCCAGACACCGTTGGTGCAACTGGGAGCTATCAATCGAGCCTTTCTCCTATCCAATTGCATCAAACATGCTCTCCAATAAGTGTCGGATGGACTCAGGTGACATTCTCTGCATATTTTGAAAGGCATTGCAAATATATTGTAAAAGAAGCTTCATCCTCTCTAACTTAGCTCACATAACCCCACCGTTTTGATCCAGGTGAATAACATCATCTATTTGTTGAATTAGTGGAGCAACAATAAGTTTTTTAATGGTGTCCTGTACAACTAAGGTTTCAATCTGGTCCATGGCGTTGATTGATACAAAGATTATATTGAAATATGAAAAAGGATACGAGAAAAGGACTGGGATATTGAAGATGAGAATATATTGAATATGAAAATGGTTGGTTCAGAGAACCTACAAGTGAGAGGGAAATAACAGGGAGATGGATAGAAACTAGAGAGATGTAGGGACATTCATATAGGTATACGAGGAATCAATAGTTGGTCATGTTTGTGTGTAGTGTCTGATGGAATACCCTAGATCAATTGTTCATTGCCATTGCAAACGATATGCAGTCACAACTAATATTTTGTTAAATACCAATCTATCACATGCGATGTTATAGGGACATGTGAGGGATTTTAATGAGCTCAACAACATCAGTGTTTTGTATGAGGTAGTTGAAGAAACATGTATTCAAGGTGTTTCCAATTTTTATGTGAGTTAAATTTATCGTGGTTGTATTAATGTGAAACATCTGTTTGTTTAAAAAAAAGTATGTTGATTTTTCTAAGGTCTTGATATCTATGCTCTTCATGTAATGCAGGACAAGTCAATCAGAGTCCATTATTCCTTATGATAAATATATGGAGGCTGTGAATAAAAATATTTCAGTTGGGATGAGGTTTAAGATGAGGTTAGAGGGTGAGGTGGCCCCAAAAAAGAGGTATTATTATGTTACAGTAGTACAAGATAAGCTGGTAGTCTAATTTCATAAAACCTTGGAAAACTTAAATAATTTCCTTACTACCATAGCTCGAAAACTACTAGTAGTTTGAAGAAAACTTGGAAGACCTAAATATTGACCTTGCAACCTCATTGTATTTTGCAGGTTTACTGACACTTTAATTGGAATAGGTGACATTGAGCCTGCTAGATGGCCATATTCAAAGTGGAGATATCTTAAGGTACTTTTTCATGGCATCTTTTCCATTCTTGGGGAATTTTAATGGATGTACAAAATTTTTTATGGTTTTTGGTGCTCATCATATTTTCAATCATAGGTGAAATGGGATGAAATATGTGCAATTCAATGACCAGAGAGAGTTTTGCTTTGGGAAAACAATTTGTTTATGGAACCTCCTCTAACCCCTAAGCCAGTACCCAAGAACAAGAGACCCTGAACAAATGCGTTTCCTTCATCCACAGACTTGTCAATAATTGGTATGAATTTGTATTCATTATGTGATACACAACATTATATTGTTGAATGTACTGCATAACTCTATCTCATGTCTGGTTCTTCCTTTATAGGTTCTTGTAAAACCTCAGTTGACTCCACCACAATGCTCCAGTAACCTAGGAAATTGAAATGTCAAGACATGAAGATGACCATAGACAATATTGTAATTACATATCTAATTCAAAGGAGAATACCATGGAATCAAGGATGTTGTGTTAAACTAGAATCTTCTTTCATAATCAGGGGATAAAATGAGATCAATGATTTAGAGGTGGATTCCAATTCTCAGTCCAATAGTGGGATGATTCAAGTAATTTTCCAAAAGTGCCTCAGCCTCTTGGCCACTTGTCTCTTTCAAAATATAACATCTGATGTCAGAGCAGAGAAGAAATTTAAATTTTATCATTTGTATTTACATCTCTCTTTGCAACACAACGTAAATTATTTCACATATCTACATGTAGGTACCTGATCTCCTAATGCATAAGCATTTATAAAGAGAAATACAAAGAAATTGTGTAGGTGGAAACAAACATTATGGATATGCTCATTTATTCTAATGCAGAAGCAACCATGAATCAACTTCGATTCATATGCTAAATTCAATTTCTTTTCAGTTTTTTTATAACAAAGAGAAATATTTGATTGAGTGACTTATAGTTGAATAACACTAATATGATTGAATGACTTACAGTTGAATAACACTAGTATTATTGAATGACTTATCGTTGAATAACACTAGTATAGTTTCTCCAGCCATGGGTGCCTTGCCTGCTCTGCCTGCTACTCCAGCTGTGTCATCACAAAATTTGATTTGGAAACTATTGTTCTTGAGATTGATTCTAGGCTCAAAGAATAATGTTAGGCATCCAAAAGATTTAAAAGAATTGTTTTTGTAATGCTTTTCTACCTCCAATTTTAAGATGCAACTTCAAATGAATTTTAATGATTAGAAAACACAGAGATAATATCTATTTCTTTGAGTCTTTTTAAATTTTAACATTATGAAAAGTAGAATTGATTAACAAATACTTTTAAAATAAAGTAAGGTATTAAATACAGATAAATCTTACCTTATCAACAGTAGAATAATTATGAAGAAGGAATCCTTGATAGTTGATTTAAAATGAGGAAACTTACATAGATACATGTCTTGTTTTACTCACAGTAATAACAGAGGAAAAACTGTAACTGAACAAACTCCCAATATGTAGATCACAATAGATGTGTTACTAAATTGTGGTCTTTCAATCCTCAAGAACCATTAAGTGAAGAAAATATGATTAGGAAATGCAAATACACAGAAAACACATAACTCTAGGAAATGAGATGTATAATATTTGTCTTCTCTTTCTAATTGATATTAAGTAAGTTATGTTTTACATTCGACAAGAAGAAGCCTTGAATATATCTTAGATTTGTTTATTTATACAAATATGTCTTAACCAAAATTAGTTAGGCATTCCACATTCTTTGATCTCAAAATATAATACAACAAAAACCAGAAGATACAATGAAAATATTTTTGGATTTGTTGAGATTTCTTTGGTTTGCTGGCACTTCACTTGTCCTCTATTTTCTCGCGGACATACTTGGTTTTTTCTAATCATTGAATTGATCACACAGTTCCATTAATGCCACAACAAAGTTGGAAGGTTCGACATTTTCATTTAACTCAAATGCGAAAACATTTTTGTGTACCAATGGTAATTTCTCTTGAATTTTCACAACTGCATGTGCTGTAACCTGATGTTGTAAGCTTGGTTTTACCAGTATATAATTGATCATTTTTAAATCAACATGATTTACCTATTGGACAACACTTTGTACACACTCCCTACTTTTCTTTGAATTCTCTTTGCTCTTTTCAATCTCAATTTGTCGAAGTCTATCAGGGATAACACTGCCATCAAACTAATCCATTTCAAGAACTATAGTTGAAAGAGTGTTAAGACAAGCTTCTTTTGCTTCTCTGGCCAACCTCTTACTTTCTTCAATATTTTTTTCCCAAACCTTTAAATCCATTTCTCCCTTTATCTGCTCAAATTGTGAAAAAGGGGCAATCCTAGGTACATTGATTTTGTGTCTCCATACTATGAATTCTTGGAATTTGGACCTGGCTGTATAGGCTTCCTTCTCCTTTTCATGAATATTATTCAAGGAATTATTGATCATTTGACAATGCCTTTGAATAATATCCATATTTTGGTATAGGTCTTGCTAGAAAATTTCCATCTTTCCATTTACTTCAGATGCTTGCTTCTTAAATGTAAATATATCCACACCTGTTATCTCAAATAAAGTTATTCGAGACTGCAACTTCTCTATTAACTTGTCTCGTTGGGAAATCATAGTATTGATCACCTCTTGATTTTGAAAACTTATTTCCAATTTGTATTCTAACTTCTTTATCTATTTCTCAAAACCATGTCTGATTTTCTCTATATCAAAATTGATTTTATTTCTGGTAGTCATTTCCATATGTTGCATATCATTATGCAATTGTTCAATCAAAATATTCTTTTGTTTCGGATATTTTGTGAGATTATCCACTCACCACTGGTTGGAAGTTGCAAAGGATCCCAATGAGTCTGTAACTTCTTTTACAAATTCAGGGTCACTCTGTCCATGTCCAACATATATTATTTTATGATTTTTGGTAATTACTCCTTCCTTTTGTCGAGCTTCCCTTCTTATGATAGCCTTCCTTTTCTTGTCGAAAAACAAATTTGATGAAGGAATTTCTTCAAGTTGAATAGGTGTCAGGTCATCTATATTAATAACCTATGAATTGGGTAACTAAGAACTTGTTGCTAGAGGAGTTAATGATGGTATGGGAGAACTAAGTGCAGTAGATGCTTCTAGATTTCTAGCATCTTTCACTAGAGTTTCAATATTTGGAAATGAAAGAGGAAAAGTGTGTCTGTGCTTCATAAAAGCCTCAAATGATGCTAATAATTTTTTATCATCTTTACCTAGTACTGATATTATTGCATCTTTAGATAATGTATTTGTGTTCTTCTCCAATTCCTTAGACTTGTCCTCAAGCAAGTTATGTTACTTGGGCTCTGTCGATTTTTTCACCTGTGAAGTTGGATTAATATTTTGTTCTCCTTTCAAGACCTTGGAAAGACTGTTCCTTCTGTGCTTATGAAAAATTAGGAAGCATGACTGTTGATCTTGAGGCAAATTTTGAAATATGCTTTCAACTTCATTAAAAGATCTTACTCCTATGAAAATTTCATCATAGGGGGAATCTTCATGTATATATATTTTCATATTGAATTGAGCTAAATGATTTTCAACCACCCTATGAGGATAATTCCTTTTATACTCAATGCCAACCAATTTGATATATTCTAAGGCTGAAGCCTCAACCTTAGTGTGTCCAAAACTAGATAATGAAAACATGCCAACTTGTATAGGAAAGGTTGGCCACACTCTTTTTTGTGTCGCCTTCAGTTCTTTGTTATTATTGTTTATTTTTCAATAGACAAGGTTTAAGCATGAAGTTCATTCCATTTTAACATTTTACTTAAACCACAACCAATTATGTTGCAACAACCAATATCACAAGAAGAAACACCATGCACAAGAATACAAGAAGTATCCTGGGAAACCGTTCTCAAGAAGGGAAGAAAACTCAACCAAATCCTTTTCTATATTATTCAAGAGAAAGACCTTCACCACCAAGAAAACCTAGCACACAAGAGGGTTCTTGCAAACCATAGAAGACTAACTCCCAAGAGAGGTGCACACTTTTCCCAAGAAGATGTACTTGCTGAAATTTCCAAACTCACACAAAGATATGATTCCTCAATGGGGAATCTATCTTTACTTATATTAGACTTGAACTGTCAACATAAGTGTCTATTGGCACAACATGGACGACCTCTCTAACTCATAATATAATTAATAATAACCAGTTTAATTATCTCTTGCATTAATTATTAATTACATTAAGGTGGGGCTTGTATCTTTTACATTACAATTAGGATTATAGGCAGGTCTGACTCTTGAACAATATAGAAAGGGATCTCATGAACCCACTAGTGCTCAACCACTAGGTGCACATCCATAGGGATGTCCATATCTCTATCTCACTGCATTACACATGAGAACCACTCTCACTAGTGCTCGACAACTAGGATAACGTTCACCTCTGCTCATCCACATGCACATCCACTCAACCAATCTTATTTCCCACTGCATTACACATGAGAGGAATTTGGAGTTCATCATCTCAACTCTCTACTCAGAGGAGGATAATATATCATCTTCATCTCTGTCTTATGATGATGCACCCAACTCTATGGGAATTCACAAGTTCACCTTGTGCTCATCCACAATCACGTCCAACTCTGAAAATCGCCTTTCTCACTGCGTTACATAGGATAATCATATGGATTTATTCTCAACTCTTTATAAGGAGGAGGCCATCTCTATGTTCCAGATCTGTCTCAGATAGGAACCACACACCCATCTTAGGGGCTCTCTCTCAAGTCGACTCAATTAGTTTGTGTCCTAGAGAATGTCTCATGCAACTATAATCATCAACACTCCCTCTCATCTAGGAAGACATTCTTCATCATGCCAAGTCTCACAGAAATGTACTTTGAACTTTGTCTTGGTTGTAGTCATCAACACTCCCTCTAAAATAGGGAGGTATTCTTCACCAAGATAATTTGGTGAATATGTATGCAATCTTCTCATGTGTAGGAAGGTACTGCATGTGTACTAGTTTCCTCTGCATCATGTCTTTGATATAATGATATTTTATCTCAACGTGTTTTGATATATCATGAAACAATGGGTTCTCAAAGAGATTTATACACAACTCTGGTTATCATCATAGAATCCATCTCATGATCAAGTAAATTTGTCAGAAGCTTGTGAAGACACATTGCTTTGCACACTCGATGCTATATACTCTGCTTCTGTGGTACTCAAGGCCACATAGTTTTGTTTCCTACTGTATCAGGGACCATGACAAACTTCACGGTAAGACAACAACCAAATGTGCTCTTCTGGTCCATTGTATTCTCTGCTCAAATTGTATAAGCATATCCCTGCAAAATCAATTTCACACTTGGATGCATATCTCAGGTCATATCTAACTGTGCCTCGTGTATATCTCAATACATGATTTACTATTATCCAGTGAGTCTGTCTCGTCTAGTTCATGGATTGACTAAGAATATTCACTGCATAGCATGAATCAGGTATGGTGTTATCTAGATACATCAATGATCCAATCATCTATGGATCAATCTCGTTTGAATCATCATCATACATTTTCTTCAAATCCATCATGGTGGTTTTGCATTCTGTCATACTGAACTTCTTTCATATTCCCATTGTATATTTTCCCTGACTTAGGAAAATTTCATTGGTTCTCTATCATGCTTTCAAGAAGTAGTGCATCATACTCAGATCCTTCATCTCAAAGTCAGAAGTCAAGGATTACTTGTATCCAACAACAAGGTTTTTTGAATAGGTCATCAAAATCAGGCTCTCATCACCAACACTGTAATAATATAGGTTTGGATCAACAATACTCTTGCTGAAACACAAACTCATCAAGAATCCATTCATCTGATATAGTTTCCAACTCGTGGATGGTAGTACATATGGAAGTGTATCGATATTAATGGATCAAGTGTCTCATCATAGACAACTCCCTCTGTTTGTGAGAATCCTCTGGCTATAGATCTTGATTTGTATTTCTTGACACTTCCATTAACTGCATGATTTATCTTATAGATCCACTTGGAAGTCACCACAAACTTCCCTTCTAGCCTCTAAACAATATCTTATACATCATTCTTTAATATATACTGGTATTCTTCTATTATGTAATCTTGCCATACCTATTTTATTGTTGCTTCTTCAAGACAAGGAAGTTCAGAATCAATGAAGTGGCTCATGGCTGAAGGATAGCTTTGAAAAACTCTTTTTCTTTCTCAAGTGTCCCTTGAGGGTATTGTATGTTTCTATGCCTTCTAGCAGAGTTTTGTTGACCCTAGGCATGCCTTTTATGCCCTACTGTAACATCTCTGGTCATATCAACTGGAGTAGTTGAATTTGTTGGAATATTGTCTGTCTTCCTCTGAACTGTTGAAGGTATTATCTCTTTCTTCTTTTTATTTATTTTTTACTCCCTATGAGTCAAGTAACTCTCTCTGAAGTCTAAAGGAAGGAAATATTCTTTTATTGCTTGTTATATCTTTTATGTCTTCTTGACCAAAATAATAATCAATCAAATAATATTTGGACTCTTGTACTAGGGATAATGGTCAAAGTCTTGAGGGCTTCCATACTGGGGATAATACCCTTCATTTATTAACAATGCAACCAACTATAAAATTTGAGATCAAATGATTTACCTAGGTTTGTAGTTATGTTTAGTTCTGAGTTTGTTTTTAAAGGAAGTACTTCTCCTCTCTCTTATATTCATTCTTTTGAGGTGGATCTGGATCAATGTCAGCTATAGAAGAATATTATCTTCCCTTCTTCATGTTTGGACAATTTCTTGCATAGTGCCCATATTTATCACATCTGAAGCGATGAATTTCTGAAACATCTCTTCTCTGGTTATGACCTGAAGTTGATGAAGACTTCTCATCTCTGAATGTTTTTCTGAAGTTTCTTTTGAATCTTCCTCCTTTATTTGTATGAAGTGCAAGAGCATTATTTTCATCAAGGGAGTCTTCCACTCCTCTATTTCTAAGTCTAATTTCTTCTTGAGTAAAGTCTGTCCATAGAAGATCAAAGGTTGGTAGACTTTCTCTTCCACTAATACTTTGAAGAAAATTTTCCCAATGTTTTTGAAGGTTGTTGAGAGTGGATAAGACAAGTTCTTTGTCAGAAATGATTTCTCCAATGGCTTCTAGATGTTCTTTAATCTATGATATCTTCATAAAGAAGATAACAATTGTATCACCTTTTGTCATCTTGGTACTTTGAAGTTGGCTCTTCAAGGTAAGAACTCTGAGAGTGTTGTCACTTTCAAACATTGATTTTAATGATTCATACATTTCAAAAGATGTCTTCAGGTTGGAAATACAAGGTAAGAGATGATCTCTTACTAAGTAGAAGATTATTTTTCTTGTTTTGACATCTTCTTCCTTTCTTATATTCTTCTCTTCATCGACAGCTGTATCTGGTAAAGTTTTAGTTACCACATCCAAAAGGTCATCTTCTTCAAGGGTGACCCGAAGCCTTGATTTCTAGGAGGTGAAGTTTCTTGCTCCATCAAGCCTATATTATACTAAAGTTCTGTTATTCATTTGTTCAGATTTCTTCTCAAACTCTCGCCAACTGGATTTAGAAAACCTAATGATTAGGTTGGACTAGTGACCTTAGATTTTATTGGGCTTATGACTGCCAAAAATCAACTTTGAGAGTGTCACATGAATGCTTGTTGAGTTGAAAAACGTTTCTTCAAGAAGTTTGCAGAAACCCTAAGATCATGATTTTGCAAAAAATCTCGGCACCCTAGAAACCCTAGGGCCAAAAACTCAAAATCCTAGGAATTTTACTTTGAAGGTATCTGGAGATGCAATGAGGAACGCTGTACAACTTAGTTCAAGTTTTAGCTTCAATGTCCACTTGTAAAGTGACGAAAGAGATGATTAAGTGAGGGTCGTATGGATTTCTGCCAAAACCGTAGAGGCCGTACGAAATTGCAGAAGGAGGATGGTTTATCCTTTTAGGTGCTTGTGCAGAGGTTCTTCAAGACCTATGCTCTGATACCATGTTTATTTTTCAATAGAAAAGGTTTAAGCATGAAGTTCATTCCATTTTAACATTTTACTTAAACCATAACTAATTATGTTGCAGCAACCAAGATCACAAGAAGAAACACCATGCACAACAGCACAAGAAGTATCCTGGGAAACCCTTCTCAACAAGGGAATAAAAACCAGCCAAATCCTTTGATATATTCTTCAATAGAAATAAATTCACCACCAAGAAAACCTAGCACACAAGAGGGTTCTTGCAAACCTTAGAAGACTAGCGCCCAAGAGAGGTGCACACTTTTCCCAAGAAGATGTACTTGCTAAAACTTCCAAACTCACACAAAAGATATGATTCTTCAATGGGGAATATACCTTTACTTATATTAGACTTGAACTATCAACAAAAGTGTCTATTGGCACAATAGGGCCGACCTCTCTAACTCACAATATAATTAATAATAACCAGTTTAATTATCTTTTACATTAATTATTAATTACATTAAGGTGGGGTCGGCCTGTATCCTTTACATTACAATTAGGGTTATAGGCAAGTCTGACTCTTGAAAAATATAGCAAGGGATCTCATACACCCACTAGTGCTCAACCACTAGGGGCACATCCATAGGGATGTCTATATCTCTATATCACTACATTACATAGGAGAACCACTCTCCCTAGTGCTCAACCACTAAGATCACATTCACATGTGCTCGTCCACATGCACATTCACTCAACATATCTTCTTTCCCATTGCATTACACAAGAGAGTCATTTGGAGTTCATCATATCAACTCTCTACTCAGAGGAGGTTAATACATCATCTTCATCTCTATCTCATGACAATGCACCCAACTCTATGGGAATTCAAACGTTCTTGTTGTGCTCAGCCATAGTCATGTCCAACTCTGCAGATCTCCTTTCTCACTGCATTACACAGGAGAATCATTTGGAGTTCTTCTCAACTCTCTGTAAGGAGGAGGCCATATCTACGTTCCAAATTTGTCTCAGATAGGAACCACACACCCATCTCAGGGGCTCTCTCTCAGGTCGACTCAATTAGTATGTGTCCTGGAGAATGTCTCACACAATTGTAATCATCAACAATTCCTCCTGAAACTATTTGATAAGCTACTTCTTTGAAAACCATTCTGTTAGGTAGGAATCTGGGGAGAGCATGAAGAGATATATAGAAACTAAACACTCTGATATAAGAAAAATTTTCCTCAACATACCAATCTGAAATAACACCCAAATTTCCAATGATCTGTTCTGAAATTCTAGGGAGGTTGTCCATAGATAGCTACATGAATTGGGATTACTACATTATGAAAAATTTCATAGAATAAGTCCTTTGAATTTTCCTCCCATAACTTAGAGTGATTAAAATGTATGGGCTTGGTGTTAGTTAGAGTCCACATCCAATTCATGAGAGGAAATGGGGTCTTGAAACAAATTGCGTCGATAATGTGTGCAAACATATAAAAGGGGGCATGATCTCCTTTATATTTCAACATCTTCTAATCCACAATTTCCTTGGCTAAGTTGTCTGATAACATTTTTCCCTAGTCAAAAGTGTAACCCTCAACAACCTCATGGATTATGGGAACCCATTCTATGGTAAAATGCGTAGGATGTTTCCTACCGAACATTCTACATAGCATATTTGAAATGTACATGATATGAGCATCACAAGATGTTGTAGAATATATACCATGGGTATCAGATTTGAATTTATTTGGATTAACCCACCAGTATTTTATGATATCATGGATGCTTCTATCATATTTAGTGCATTCCTCATTCTCAAACTTCAATATAAATGATGAATTGTAGGTATATTTGGGTTTAGAAGATAATTTACATTAATTGAATATCCTCGGCTCGAAAAGAGTTGATGAGGGTCTTATGGTGACTGAATATGCTTCTTGTTGGGATATCCACGTGTTCTAGGGCCTAATTTATCATATCAGTGTAAGGCATAAGTTTCGGTCGAGCAACAACTTTGTGTAGTTCAGATTTCGCCACATGCCTAAGCTTACCTGCAAATGTATCATCCTCTTCTTTCACTGAATCATCTGGACAAAGAGACATTTCATTCTCCAAAATGTCATAAACTTGTTTCCAAGATTTGGTGACATCTGTTAATCGAGTAGTAGTATCTGAGAGTATATCTTCATTTGGGTTTGATTCTTTAGTCGATGAATCTTGCTTCTTTCATGTTTTGCACGACGCCATGATTTTTGAAAGATGAATTTAACCCTCACGTGAGAAGCAAAACATGTGAGCTTACAATGATTAAATGCCAAAATTTCATATACTAATGGAAAAATGGTTAGAAATTGGAAATGCCTTTATTTACATAAATATTAATGTCTAGCTATCTTCACGTTAATCTACTCATAGAGTAATCTTTCAAAATTTGTCAAATTTATTACCTAACGATTGTAACACACTTCTCAATCTTTAGCGTTAGAAAACTGGGTGTATTATTAATGGATGTAATTAAAATAATGTACTTCGACAGTTCAACATTCGGGGATTTTGAATGAAAAACAATGGATATCTCCCGAAGGATGAATTTGCGGAGTAGTTAATCAACAATTAATTATTTTTTGTTTTAATTAATCATGGTTTAAAGTTGATTTTAGTTTTAAGTACTTCACAAATTCAACATTCAAGAGTTTTGAATACAAAGGACTGGATATTCCCTGAAGGCCGAATCCCCGGAGCAATTTATCAAACCTATATTAAGTACTTCGGGACTCTGAAACTCTGGAGCTCCGGGAGTTTCTGAGCATGTATGTGCAGTGAGTAATTCGACAGTTTGACATTCGTGGGTTTTGAATGCAATACAATGGATACCTCCCGAAGGTCGAATCCGCAGAGTGATTACTTATTGTTAATCATGGCGAGTTAAACATGTTTAATTTATTAAGTTTTTTAAGTATTTTATTTATCATGATCACAAGTGCTTTTGTATTTCGATGCTCCAACATTTTTGAATCTGTTCTTTGATTTATCTCCTGAAGGACAATCTTCCAGAGTGATGTGGCAATGATGATGTCACTTTTGATTATGTGTCATGAAAAGGTGAGTGACACGTGTCGCCTGAAAACGTGTGAATTATTTGACAAAAATGACAAAAAAAAGTGCCACATGTCAGCCCAAATAAAGTTTTTGACAGGTGGCATGTGACTCATCAATACATCTATTTAAAATATTTTCGTAGGAACTTGTCTCCGGGACTCCGAAACTTCGCAACTTCGAGGTTTTAGTTCTTTAAAGACTTTGAGTTTGAAATTCCTGAATCACGAAGTCCCGAAGTGGCTTCGTAGCTTTCTTTTGTTTAAATTTTATACAACTTTAGCATTTTGAAATCGCGAGAGCCATTGATCTGGTCGGATAAAACTCTTTAGTGGATGATATTGGAAGCACCCTCTCAAGATATAATGATCATATATTTATTCAATGAAGAATGATTTTCCTAAGTTTTTTTATTTATTTATTTTTAAAGAATAAAAAACGAAAAGATTTCAAAGTTTAAATTTTAAATTTCTAAAGTGTTCTAACATAGGCTCCATCTCAGGATTGTGGCTCCTTGTGAGGCACGAAAGAACAATAGACCAAGTGCACTTACTGTGTAAATGGAATCATTATTGCTTCTTTTGTTGAATTTTTTTTGCTTGTTTTACTTGAATTTTAATCATATGTAGAAAAAAAAATGAACATAACCATATCTAAAATTCTTGAAGCACACTTGGTGATTGATTTCAAGTCGGACTAGTAAGTCTTTTCCTTCTTCAAAATTGATTCCATAATTTTTTAAGATAATCAAAGTAATTTTAACAAATATATCAGACTTTGACTGACTATATTCTCTCTTCAAGGTTATATAAATGTAAAATCTATTAATTTAAGGAATCCCAGTTGGTTCAGGATACAAATATTATTGAAATGAGAACTGGGTAACATAGTATATTATATAGATGCGTATGAAAACCTTACATATATCATAGATATTGCTTCACTACCGACAAGCCTGTTTAGTACCCCGGTGAAGTTACCTATAATCCCCTTAATTGAATTTCCTTTCACCACTTCAATAAGCAAGCTTTTATTTAATCGAGATGAGGGCAATCAATATATGAATTCCCTTTCATCATCTCTTTTGAACAAGATGGGGGAAATTGATTTGTGAATTTGCTTTCACCATTTGTCTTGATTTTATTATTTTGAAGTGGGGGAAATCAGTTTATATGTAAAATACAGGGATCATATTTGTTTAAGATCTTAATGAAAAAGAAGGTCTATCTACAATTTTAAGAATACCCTAAGACTAGCTTTTATTCCAATTCAAAGTATACCTTTGCCTATAGGTTAATTTTTGGAAATTTATTCCTTTCATGGATAAACCTTGAGCAAATTTGTCAGTTGAAATATGATATTAGAGATAAAATTACTAGGATTAACTTAGACATACTTTTTCAATTAAAATTAGAGAAATGTAAATAATTTCGCTCGACCTGTTTTAAAACAAAATATGCTTCTAAGTTTTTAGTATTAGGCTAAGGTTTATCATTTCTACAAAGATTAATAAGACGAGAAATAAGAAATAATATTTTTTTTTGCAGAAAGAACTAGGGATAGAGGAAGAAATAATTCTCTCAGTGATTCAAAATATCTTAATCTGAATTAACATAATTTCACACAAGTTTTTGTGTTAGATGAGAGTTCTAATTTTCTCTGTCCCACAGTTATTTTATAGTTGTTTTGATTTTTAATATTTATCAATTTATTTTCATACCAAAGATGATCTTATACCCAATTGGCCCGAAGCTTCAAATTGTACTTTCCTGGCTTCTCCAATCTTTACATCAGGTGACGACGCTATCTTTAATTCGTGTGAAAGCATCCCTCATATCTCTTTCAATCATATTTTCATTTTTACTTGAACGATAAGGGAGAAGAGGAACTCCTACTTGTTTTCTTTTAAATATTTGGACAAGGGTTTGGTATTCGTTTGTTATTTGATTCTAGAGATTCCAAAGAAGGGAAAATATGAGTGTTGAGTTTCTGCAACATCATCTCCTTTTTTCAAAGAGAATTTACCTCCATCAGATCGTCCAAATGTTGTTGAAGAACATGATAATTGTCTCTACAAGAAAAAGTGGATTTTTTAAAGTTAGATGATTCTGTGGAAGTAAAAGAAGAAATACATGATGAAAATGCATTTCAATTTCAGTAGTCATTAGCAATCTTCATATACTCCTTATTTTTTTTTTATTCACTATTGAACGAATTTTATTTTGCAAAGTGAAAGGTAATTTATCTTCTGTAGAAAAATTAAATTTCCTATTTATTTTTCTTAAAATAAAGTTGAAAACATTATTTTCTTGAGAATATTTACACAAATTAATCATCGAAAATACTCAAATAACTCTCTAAAAAGAAAATAAAAAAATAAATTTTGCCAATGTCAATCCAATCCAATCCAACATATACAATGGAAACAAAAAAGTAAACTACTGCATGAAATGTTTTAAAAACCGCCCATTGATAGGGGCTTCAAGAATTTCTCCATTTAGATTTTCAAGAGAGAATGAATTTCTCCCTTCAGTTGCTACAATTTTGAAAGGTCCAAACCAGAGATGATCAAATTTTCCATGTTTCCTTGCATCTTCTTTTATGGCTTCCCACTTCAAGACTAAATGTCCAGGAAGAAACTCCCTGTATTTAGCTTTCTTATCAAAGATGGCTTTCATATTGTCTTAGTATTTCCTTAGCTTATCATCCACTTCTCTTCTATTTTGCTAGACTTCAATTATTTGATTTATCCTTCTTGTTAGATCATTTGGTTCTTCATTCACATCCTTCCAGAGTTTCATCATAGGAAGAGTGAGATTAATTGTAAGAATAACATCTATACCATAAAATAATTGGAAGGGAGACATACCTATAGATTTATTGGTGCCGATTTTGTTTTCCCATAAAGCATATTTTAAATGTATATTCCAATCTTTCTTATTTTCTGTCAAAAATTTCTTAATTATCGTCATTAAACTTTTATTAGTCTATTTTGCCAGCCCATTTCCCTGAGGATAATAAGTTGTAGAATGGACCAAAATGATATTATATTTTTGAATTTTTTTTATCATCGCAATAGATTTGAAAGCTTGTGCATTATCTGTGACTATTTTCCTCGAACAACCAAATCTTGCAAGGATGTTCTCTTCCAAAATAATTATCACTACTGAATCTGTAGCATTATGAGTTGGAATAGCTTCAACCCATTTGGTAAAATAATCAATAGCCATTAAAATCCATCTATGTTGGGAACTTGATTGTGGATGAATCTCTCCAATAAAATCTAGGCCCCATTGTTGGAAATGAGCTTCAACTTTGACAGGAACTAAAGGTAGGGTAGGAAGATTTTTATTTCCAGTAAACAACTGGCTTGAATTGCAAGCTCTGACCCTTGCATTTACATTAGTGAATAATTTTGGCGAATAATATCCTGCCCTTAAAATTTTATAAGGTGTTTCTCTCCATGCGTGATGTCCTCCACACACTCCTTTATGAAACTCATGAATGACACCTTCTGTTTCAGACTCTGTAAGACATCATAACAAGAAACCCAAGGGATCCTTCCAATATAACTTAGCATTGATAATGAAATATTTAACTAACTGTAACTTTAAGGTTCTTTCCTTGGAAGGAGTCATATCAGTAGGACATTGAAGAATAATCAAATATGAGACGATATTATTGTACCAAGACGAGGAAGAAAATTTATCATCATCTGAGTTGTTGGTGTTTGATCATCAATTTCTTCGATTTCTAGGAGAGAATTGTGAGACTCAAAATGATTTATTCCTAGAGCTTTGAAATTTGATACAACCAATAATTTTTCCAGACCTTGTCCTTTTACTAGTTTGGTTGGTTTAACTTCTAAATCATATTCTTGAATTTTATCCAACCATTTTTCTCATCTTCCATCACTGTCTGGTTGAATCGATATATATTTGATTGTGCTAGTCAATACATATGTGATTATTTTTGAATGTAGAACATATGTCCAGAAATATTTGAGTTACTTTACCATAACATAAGCCTTCTTCTCTAGAATGTCATATTTTAACTCTGCATCTTCGAGGATTTTACTGAAAAAGGAAATAGGTTGTTCAAATCCTTCTTCATTTTTCTGAAGGAGAATTGCTGCAATAATATATTCAGATGCAAAGGCGAATATTACAAATTCCTTTGTATAATCAAGACTTACCAGTATCGATTCTTCTCCAATAGATTTATTGACTCGTTGGAAGGATGCTTTAGCTTTTGTGGTCCATTTCACCTCAATATCCTTGTTCAACATATCTGTGATTAATTTGATAATTTCAGAAAAATTGGGAATACATCTCCTCAAGAAATTAATTCTTCCTAAAAATGATTGAATCTCTTTTTTATTTATAGGAATATTGATTTGATTAGTAGCTTCAACTCTTTTAGGATCTACTTTGATTCCATCTTTCGATATGATATGCCTTAAGAGCTTACCTTCTTGCATGGAAAAATGTGATTTCTTAGGGTTTAAATACAAACCAAATTTTCTACACTTGTCGAATGTTTGTCTGAGATGTACCAAGCGTTATGTATCAGAGTTAGAAAAAATTGTTAGATCATCTAGATAAATAATAATGAATTTATCTTTTTCTCCAACAAACACTATATCCATTTCTCTTTGAAAAGTTTCTCCTGCATTCATCAATCCAAAAGGCATTTTGTCATACATAAAGGTTCCCCATGGAGTAGTAAACACAAATTTTTCTCTATCATTTTCATGGACAACTATTTGATTATATCCCAAAAATCTGCCAATCATAGAAATCCTATTTGCCCCAACCATGTTTTCTAGAACATGATCCATTTTAGGAAGGAGGTAATTGTCTTTTAAAGAAGACTGATTCGGGTTTCTAAAATCGACACACAATCTTGTCTCTCCATTTTTCTTGCTAACAAGAACCAAATTGGCTACCCATTTAGAGTATCTGAGAGGTATGATGATTTTTTCATCAAGAATCCTTTTGACCTCCCTGTCTATTATCAACAAGAGAATTGGATTTATTTGTCTAAGATTTTTCTTGAAAGGCTTAGTACCCGATTTTAATGGAATCTTATGCTTGATAACAAAAGTATCATAAGTTTTTAAGTATTCATAGGTCCATGCAAAAACATCTTTATATTCTTTGAGTAATTCAACATATTTACTCTTTAGATCAATTGGAAGATATTTAGACAATTTGACCATTTTTGGATTTTCATTTGATCCCACATTACAATATTCAACCTCTTCAGGTTGAGGCTGCAAAGTAGATTTTAAAGGTATATCATTTTGGTCAAACAATATTTCTAATAGAATAAGACCCTTGGGAATTTGATTATTCTTGAGCAAGATCATTCTATGATTTGCAATTCTATCTTTGAAATTCTATGGATTTTCTCCTTCTAGCATAATCCACATTGTATCATTTTGATTTTCCTGATCTATGTGTGTCTCGGAAAATTCATCTATCATTTCCAAAAACTGTTTTATTTGTTCATCATATTAATTTTTTTTCCAATAATGAACATTATTTGGACTTGAAGGTTTATGTCTCATGTCAATGCGATACTTCAATTTCATAAAAGTAGGTGGTATGAAGTTTGCTGTAGCTTTAGCTAAAGAGTCTGCTTGTTGATTATGCAATCTGGGAATAACACGAATGTTGAAAGACGAGAATTTTTTTTCTATGAGATCCGATGCAAAATTTCTATCAGACCTCATTCTTGGATGCTTAGCTTGATATTGTTGTTTTATTTGTTTTACAATAATTTCAACATCACCATAAACTATCAAATGTTGAATTTTTAACTTTCTAGAAGCTTCTAATCCTAAAATTAAATCTTCGTATTCACATACATTATTTGTGTAATCGATGTCCCATTGCAATCTATAAGAAAAAAAGATGTAATACTCATCACTGGGTGCCACAAATAGTACTCTAGCTCCTGCCCCTTCCCATGATGAAGCACTGTCGAAGAACATTTTCCACATCCCATATCTAATATTTACATTTTTCTTTGGAAGTTCTATTTTTGTATTTTTTTTTTCTATACATTCTTGATAATCATCATCTATGGATAAACTACAATTTCCTAAATCTTGATCAACAACATATATTGGATAATTATTTGGGTTTTGAGGATCACTTACTGTATAGGCCAGTCTAGTTTCTTCGTACAATCTGGTAAACTGTCCACCAAAAATCGGTGTTGTAGCATATGACATGTCCAACTGAACTGATCCTCCTAAATTTTTTCCCCAAGATATTGATAAAAGCATGCCATATTTTGTAGGAACATCAGCTACTACCACATCCATAAGTATACTTTTTACTGGAATTTGAGCTAGATTTACAACTAAATATTTAATCATATCTAGACACTTAACCTTTCTAGATTCAAAAGAGTATAAATCTTGATAAGGTTTGGTAATTGGTAAGCCCAATTTTTCCATTATTATTTTCAAGATCAAATTATGTGAAGCACCTGGATCTAACATGCAGTTGTGTAACAAATGGTCATGCAAAGTAAGAGTGATATAGAATTGAGCAACTAAGTCTTTATCATTTTCTATATGTGGCCCAAACATAATCATTGGTTTCTCATCTTGCAAGTTAATAACATCAGCTTGGCATTCTGCATCTAAAAAATTTATTACCTTTGAAATTTGCTTCTTGTAAACTAGATTTCTGGAAAGTTCAACTGATCTAAAAATGAAGAAGACTTGTATTCTTGAAATTATTTGCAAGATTTAAATTCATGTGTTAAAATGCAAATGGATCAATTTGCAACACAACGTTTATAGAAATTACTCATCAAAGATGCATATAAACAACAACAATAAATAGTGAACAGAAAACACATAACACAACAAATGATAAAGGAGTTCACCCCTCTCTTGGGCTACATCTCCTGGTCC
>SNQJ01S0005717.1:16111-28117 GCA_010110895.2 Picea sitchensis | reverse complement strand
TTGTTAAGATAGCATTTATTGTAAATGGACACTTGTTTATTTAATAAGTGATCCATATCTTGAGTTTGTTAGGACTTTTAGCCTATATATTTCTCATTGCAAGAGTATTGAGTTGTTGGAGTGTAAACTCTTGCAATGTCTCTATTGTAATTTCTTTTTCTATTAATAAAATTGTGTGTCTGAGGACACTTCGGCCATTATTGTGGTATCAAAGCTCCAGTAATGCTATTGAAATGAAGAAGAGATTTGCTGATCGGCGGAAGAGATCTCTGCGTTGCAGACCAAGGAAAGTCGGCGCATATTCTGTCAGTAAATCGGTCAGTTATTGTTCCAATTTTTTTTTAAACAGGGAAAAGAAATTGTTTTTAATTTCAGATTTTAGTCATTAAACTCAACAAAATTCATTTTTGAAAATTGCAAATCGTGCAACTTGATTAATTTGTCCATGGCGAATTAGTTTCTGGCATAGTTTCTGCCATTAATTTCTGTGTAATTTCTGAGTAACTTCTCTGTTGCGTGACCTACGCGATTGTAACTTGTCTCACCATTGCTCTATGATATTGTGTGTGTGCACGAATCACTGTTATATTATAACTGTTATATTCTCTGTACCCACAAATAACTAGAGGTTCTTGGATCGAATTCCAATGGCTTTTGGTTTCTGAGTAAAGATTTACCATATATAAAAAAAATTGGCTCAAAAATCATCCCAAATCTGCAAAGATCTGCATTCTTTAAGTTCAAGGTCAAACCCCTACTGAAGAAAGTGATCTGCCCATTTATCAAAGCCGTCCAGCGATCTGTCAAAGTCAATAAATTCGATTTGATTCGGAACGAAAATGCGTTTAAAAATCCATGTGAAGCTGCTGTGCAAAATTCGTGGCTCATACGCATGGATCAACTTCTTTAATTTGCTGTAAACAATCTGTCTTCTTTAAATTTGTTGTGTAAAATCTGTGTAATCCAGATCCGTGTGCAAGATCAGTTTTCCTTCTGGCATTTACAAGTCGTGCTAATTTCTTGAGAGCTATGACATAAAACGCATGCAAGATCAGTCTTCTGCATTTAAAAATCCGTGCAAGAACCAGATCCACGTTGATTCATTCACTGTGCAAGATTCGTGGTCTCCTGCACATGCACGTTTATCACAAACTGCTCGAAGTCTCTCCCAATTAGCCTCAAAAAAATTGTTTCGCCCATACTCCCAGAGATTTGAATCAGGGTCACGAATCCAGTGAAGCTGAAGATCCGTGTTCCGTGTTTACTGCAGATAAGGAGATTACACACTGTTAATCCGGTGGTAGAGGTTAATTACACACTGGTTGAAGTTTTTTAATTTGCTGGATGTGTTGATTTGTTGAATGTGTAAATTAAACATTGGTTCAAGGTTGTTGGGCACGAGCATTTCTTCTGTAAACGAAACCCCTTCTATATGTGAAAATCACTGTAGTGCGAACAATCTTCAAGAAGGTTCCACGCGTAGACGCAAATGTGTCGTCTACATACACGTAAATGTGCCAGCTACATACACGCAAATGTACCAGCTTGCGTGCCAATGGACAAATAGACGTTCACCAGCTTGCGATCAATGAAAAATAGATGTGCAGTATTTGCTGCATTATAATTATTGATTTTCAAAATTGCCCGTGTTCATACTCATATACATGTGTGCATCGCAAGCATTGATTTTCAGAATCAGTCATGCAATCATTGGTACTGTGAACGTTTGCAGGGAAATCGCCCATTAACGCCTCCATCCCATCGATCACTTCCAGCTTTAGCAGAAGGAGTCTCTTTGTTAACTAAAATTTCCATTATCTTATTATCTTATCAAGTGATATTTTGTAACTCAAAGTCTGTTTACTTTGAGGGGGGGAAAGATTGCCAGATATTTTGTAAAAGTGTAAAATTTTGAAGTTTCCTTGGAATTTGACTGGAGCCAAGTACAAAGCTCAGTCATTTTTTCCTTGTTTCAACGACTATACGAGGGTCAAGGCCAAGCTCTGATAGATCTTCTTTGGTGTGATGCGTTTGGTGTGTTGTTCATCTTCATATTTCTTGGCGTGATTCTTTCTGGTGCGTACATTCACTAAACTACAATGTCGAAATTAATTAATTTATTCTCCGACTCAGATAAACTTGAGTTTGTTAGGACTTTTAGTTAAATGAGGTTCAACATCATCATTTCTTAGGTTGTTTATATCCTCATCTAATTCATTATAATATTGAACATCATCTCCATGTATGAGATTTTTGTTTTAAAAGGAGCTTGAATCTTTTGATGCTCATTCTTGATTTGCCTCTTTTGAATTTGAGGGTTTGCATTAGGGTTTCTCCTAATTTGGTTTTGATTTCTAACATATGGATCAGGTTTGGCTTTCTGAATTTCCATCTTGGAAATTATGTTTGATAAATCCTTTATGATCTTATCCATTTCATCCATTTTTTCTTCTTGTGTGTTTTTTCCAGCATCCTGCTTGTTCTCTAAACCTTCTAGGTTCTCTTATTCCCATCTCAACTTTTGTTTTTAGTTTTCCTGTTGCCATCATATTTGATTCAATTTTGATAACATCATATTGCATTCCAGCTAAAGTTGTGGCTCTTCTTTCCCTTAAAAGTAAATAAAAATATGAATCAAAATCCTCTGCAAAAGTAACTTTAGCAACTGGTTGGGAAGCTTTTACTTCGGTTGGGAATTTTCTATAAAGTTTATTGAATCTTTGTATAAATTCTGAAACAATTTCAAATTTTTTCTTCCTTAAATATCTGAATTCAGTTAAGTAATATAAATGGTCCTTTTTCTCACCCCATTGTCTTAAGAAAGAATTCTCTAAGAAATAAGTCTCTAAACATGTCCCTCAAAATTTTGTACTAACATACTCATGTAAACATCTTCATGTTCAATACCAAAAATATCAACAAATTGATAAAAAAAATGCTATATGACATGTGGTTGTTAAATCCCCCTCCCATAAATTTAGGTAGATCTTCATATAATTATCAAGTAGATCATGTAGAACATCAGGAAGGGCTAAGGGAGCATATCTAGCCACAACTTTGGCAAAAATCATCGGAGGAGGTGGTGGTGGATTTTATCTCCACCAACCCCACCACCTACAACACCTCCAACACTAGCAATTGAAATTTTAGGAGAAGAGATATTAGGTCTATACTGCATATTATCAAAGATTTCAAAAGACTGATGTACTAGATCTTTAATTGCTTCAGGAAGGTGAGATCAGAGTTCAGCTAGATAATCAAAAGGTGATGGATCTCATGAGAGAGATGTAAAATCAAAATCAACTGGGAAATGGGAACTTGTGCTTGGTCTTTTAGATCGCCTAGATGGATAAATGGGAAAATTAATAAGAGATGAACCTGAGTATAAAGGGTGATCCTCAAGGTTTTCAGAAACAATTTTTTTTACGCCAGGAAGACTAAGAATCGGTTGGGTATAAATGATATTAGGAATTGGAGAAAATTATTTATTCTCACTACTAAAAGTGTCTATGAAAGAGATAGGGGTATTCTCGAAATTTTCTCCCTTTAGATCATACGGTTTTACTTTGGGTATTGCCTCTTCCGGATTTTCTAACTTAACTTCAAGATTACTGGTTGAGGACTCTGTAGAATGAGGTTTTTGATGTTTTTCTTTAGAACTAAGTAAAATTACTTCTTCTGATGGAATATTAACATTAACTTGAGTAACCTTAGGTTGATATATCTTGCTTGTAGATGCAGACGTTTGATTTAGACATCCTTTGGTTTTCATCAATTTTCGGGATCCAAAACTGGCATAGTCTGCTTATCGTTTGGGTTTTTTCTGGTATTTTTTTGTCCGAATGCCAATTTTTCCAAAAATGGAGTCGCCAGGTGAATAGTGAAAATGAGCCTTATCCTTGTGTTCAATTATTGTTCACCACAAAAAATCGAAACTTAACTTGGTCATATTCCAAAGGAAAAATAGTTTCATTTCTCCATTCCTCGACAACAATGCCAAAAAGATGTTGTTCCTGAGATTGATTCTAGGCTCATAGAATAATTTCAAGCATCCAAAAGATTTAAAAGAATTGTTTTTTTAATGCTTTTCTACCTTCAGTTTTAATATGCAACTTCAAATAAATTTTAATGATTAGGAAACACAAAGGAAGTATCTCTTTCTTTGAGTCTTTTTAAATTTTAACCTTATGAAAAGTAAAATTGATTAAAAAAGATTGTTAAAATAAAGTAAGGTATCAAATATAGATAAATCTTACCTTATCTGAAGTATAAGAATTATGAAGAAGGAATCCTTGATAGTTGATTTAAAATGAGGAAAATTACATAGATACAGGTCTTGTTTTACTCACAGTAATAACAGAGGAAAAAATGTAACTGAACAAATTCCCAATATGTAGATCACAGTAGATGTGTTACTAAATTGTGGTCTTTCAATACTCAAGAACCATTAAGTGAAGAAAATGTGATTAGGAAATGGAAATACATAGAAAACACATAACTCTAGGAAATGAAATGTAGAATCTATGTCTTCTCTTTCTAATTGATATTCAATAAGTTATCTTTTACATTTGGAAAGAAGAAGCCTTGAATAGATCTTATATATGTTTATTTATACAAATATGTCTTAACCAAAAGTAGTTAGAGATTCCATATTATTTTATCTCAAAATAGAATACAATCAAAACTAGAAGATACAAATTAAAATATTTTTGGATTTCTCGAGATTTCTTTGGTTTGTTGGCACTTTACATGTGCTCTATTTTCTCTCAGAAGTACTTGGTTTTTTATGATCATTGAATTGGGCATGTAGTTCCATTAATTTCACAACAAATTTGGAAGGTTCGACATTTGCATTTAATTCAAACATGAAAACCTTTTTGTGTACCAATGGTAATTTCTCTTGAATTTTCACAACTGCCTGTGTTGTAACCTGATGTTGTAAGCTTGATTTCACTAGTAGATCATTTATCATTTGTAAATCAACATGATTCACATGTTGGATAGCCCTTTTCACACTCTCTCTACTTTTGTTTGAATTCTCTTTGCTCTTTTCAATCTCAATTTGTCCAAGTGTACCAGGGATAGCACTGCCATCAAACTTGGCCATTTAAGATCTACAACTGAAAGAGTGTTAAAAAAATATTCTTTTGCTTCTCTGACCAAACTCTTACTTTATTCAAGATTTTTTTCCTAGACCTTTAAATCCATTTCTCCCTTTATCTTCTCAAACTGTGAAAAAGGGGTAATCCCAGGTACATTGATTTTTTGTCTCCATACTATGAATTCTTGGAATTTGGACCTGGATGTATAGGATTCCTTCTCCTTTTCATGAATATTATTCAAGGAATTATTGATCACTTGATAATGTCTTTGAATAATATCCATATTTTGGTATAGGTCTTGTTGGACAACTTCCATCTTTCCATTTAATTCAGATGCTTGCTTCTTAAATGAAGAGATATCCATTCTTGTGCTCTCAAATAAATTTATTCGAAAATGCAACTACTCTATTAACCTATCTCATTGGGAAAGCATAGTATTGCTCACCTGTTGTTTTTTAGCACTTAATTCCAATTTGTCTTCTAACTGCTTTATATGTTGCTCAAAACGTTGTCTGATTTTCTCTATATCAAAATTGATTTATTTCTGGCATTCATTTCCATCTGTTGCATATCATTATGCAATTGTTCAATCAAAAGATTCTTTTGTTCCAACTATTTTGTGAGATTATCCACTGACCATTGGTTGGAAGTTGCAAAGGCTCCAAATGAGTCTGCAAATTTTTGAAATTCAGGGTGACCCTGTACTTATCCATCATATATCATTTTATGCTTGGTAATTACTCCTTCCTTTTGTCGAGATTCCCTTCTTATGATAACCTTCCTTTTCTTGTTGAAAAATAATTTTGATGAAGGCATTTCTTTAGGTTCAATAGGTGTTAGGTCATCTATATTAATAAGCTCTGAACCAAGTAACTCTGAACTTGTTGCTAGATGAGTTAATGATGGTATGGGAGAACTAACTGCAATAGATGCTTTTGGATTTCTGGCATCTTTCACTAGAGTTTCGGTATTTGGAAATGAAAGAGGAAAAGTATGCCTGTGCTTCATAAAATCCTCAAATGATGCTAATAATTTTTTCTCATCTTTACCTTGTACTAATATTATTGCAACTTTAGATAATGTATATGTGTTCTTCTCCACTTTTTGGCAGTAGGACAAATCAGAAAGAAAGACCATTTTTGGAAGAAAGGCATGCACGAGGAAAGCGACAGCTGGAAGGAATATCAACACATGTGCATGAATGGAAGACCTAATGAATTTAGGGTTAGGGTTTTTGTAATACATTGTAATGACTAAGGATCCAGAAACATATATATATATATATATATACCTAGGAGGTCTAGAGTGGAGAGGGGGGTTTTGAGGGAGAGTCTTGTTTTGATAGAACAATACTCGCATGAAAAGGAGTACCTAGTTTGTAAGACTCTGTTAGACTACCCAATTTTGTAAGTTGTTGATATGTAGAGGGTTAGAAGGGTAGATATTGAGAGTTAGATAAAAAGTTGAGGAGCTTGGAGTGATCTATTCTTCCTCATGATAGATCTAGACCCGACCGAGAATGAGTTGTAAAGCGCATGACACTGTAGTTTTGGAACTACCATAATAGAAGAGCTTGAGAGCTAGATCTTTGTGGATGTAGCCTAGGAGGGGGTGAACCATGGTAAAACCTATGTTATGTGATTGAATGCTTATGTCTCTTTTGTTGTTTATAAGTAGATGTTAGCATGATGAATGAATGAGATAATGAGTTGATTACATTAAATGCATAATTGGGAATGACAGTATAATTCTTTAATAATTTAGATAGAACTCTCAACGCATACTTCTCAAATATCCATTCAATCCTGGACTGCAAGCACCTAAGTATTGCAGTCACCCATTAAGACTATCTCGGGTGAGACTATGTAGTGCACCTTGTGTATTTCCTTGCCTTCTGGTTTACTGGGAGGGCTGATAGTTTTAGAGGCTTTGTTGGAAACCTTGTAGACTTGAACCTGGTTCAATCATATTAAACAAATTAACAAATGGTTCCATTGACAGTTGGAACAATATAGGATTGAGTAGATGGGATCTGTTAAAAGAGGGTAACAAATTAACAAATGGTTCCAGGAAACAAATTAACAAATGGTTCCATTGACAGTTGGAACAATATAGGATTGAGTATATGGGATCTGTTAAAAGAGGGTAAGATCTGTGAAAGGCGGGTCAAAAGAATACAAAATCGGACACCAAGAAGGTGAGAATGTGTCACTAGAAGGGAATGTTGACATTGTGGAATCCCATAAAATATGAAATAGAAAACTGGCTGAAGAAAAAGGAGCTACAATTTTTGCAAAAAGATAACATAAATACTAGAGTAACACGACACAAATATCTTGAGAAGTATGTGTTTACCGATCTGCATGAAGTATTTTTTTGTGATTTTACACACTTATTGCAGGAGTGGATACTAATATTGAAAGAAAATCACACAACCAACTAGATCCGATAGTTAGAGTGGACCTCGGTTCAGATTGAGTAGTTACAACAAGTGAATAACAAATTCACCCGCGTAGTAGATTTTTGGCTCGAAAGTATTGTAGCAGGATTTATAACGGAATTTGCAGTAGATACTGTGAAGTCATACAATGAAACAGAGAAAGAGTTTCTATGAGGGCCTCGAGGAAGTTATATTAGATCGATGTATACTTCTATTAATATATTTCTCTATAACAAAGGTGTAATGACAATGGAATCAACCAACTAAACTTCCCTGCATGCATGGGGGAAGGGGGAAGCACTGACAGGAAAAGGAGAAATGGATAAAGGAAATAAGGAGGAAGCCTTGGACCTAATTATGATGGACGATGACCAGATCAAGCGGATCATGGAGACATCTAGAAATATGCACAGTGGAATACCCTACCGATACAAGGTGAACACAAAGAAGAGAGTCATAGCCAAAAGGGAAGGCTTGACAAGTGATGAAGAGGAGGTAGAGGACCTCCGGGCTGTGGAGTAGATTGAGTAAATCCTAGGTGCAACATATGAGAGGAAGATGAGAGGTCCAAGAGAGAGAATATAAGGAAACAATCC
Organism: Picea sitchensis; assembly: GCA_010110895.2. Lineage (NCBI taxonomy): Eukaryota > Viridiplantae > Streptophyta > Pinopsida > Pinales > Pinaceae > Picea > Picea sitchensis. The sequence goes on along the minus strand of SNQJ01S0005717.1, from coordinate 19,979 downwards.
TATCCATATAAATGTTAGTGTGGAACCCATAAACCCATGTGTGATTAACACACCAAAAAGCACACCACCATTTAGACAACCGAATTTTGGGAGAAGGAAGACAACAAGAAGTACATCTACACAAGTAACAAAAATTGGGGGAGCCAGTTTAGGAAGCATTAGTCAAGTATCTACACCGCAGAGAGGTAGTAGTTCAACATTTAGGATGGCAGGACACGATCCCACCATCAGGTTACCCGAATTAAAAGGAGAAGCATCGGAGGACCTGAAAAATCACTTGTTCATTTGTGAAAAGATCTGGGAAGAAAAACATATCACAAAGGAGGACACTAAAATTGCATAGCTAGAGATTACACTAAGGGATCATGCACTGGATTGGTATATGAGTTTATCCACACACAATCCACTAGGGACAACCAGAATGATTGTGGATATCAAGAAGTTACTGATAAATGAGTTTCATAATCCAATTTTAGAGGACCAATACATGAACGAGATGATCAAAATTAGACAGAAACCAGGAGAATCTGTATGGGAGATTGACCAAAGATTCAAGTGACTGAAAGGAAAGCTGAAATATCTCATGACAAATATGCAACATAGGCACCTATTTGTCAATTCACTATTACCACACTTAAAATATCCACTACGACAACAAAAGTTCCAGATCAGGCAGAGGCTCTGTAGGTAACCCTGCAACTGGAAGAAAACCAGTATCATAAGACGAATCTAGCCATTGAAGAGATGAAGGAGGATTTGAATAACTTAACGTTATAGCTAAACCAGAACAAAAGTAAGGACAAACGAGAATCCATTTGGTGTACCACATGCAGGACAAAAGGAAACCATAAGAACGAATGTCCAACATTCGTGTAGTATATGGAAATAGGGATGCCAAATCCGTTACCAATAGGAGGATTGTGGTGCAAAATCTGTAAGAAACAGGGTCATGACCCATATCACTGCCCAATGATGCATGCGTACCAAACTGTCCCAAATAATTCATATTGCAACTTTTGCAAGTCAGTAGGCCATGATGACAAAGACTGTAGAACCATGGAGTTGATGAGAGAGAGGACATCAGATGCATATAGGGTGCAGGAATAAATGTTGATCGGGTAAGACACACCTCAGTTTAACCAAGTACTAGCCCCATACAACACTGCATAGCCATAGTATAATACTGGGAAACAACCATATAATACCACACAACCACATTACAACACAATGCAACCTTAATACAATACCGCACAGAACAATCAGGCGCCTTAGTATAACGTACCACGAGGGGATCGAGATGGATACATAGGCAGAGGATGAGAAAGATTAGGATTTGGAAGAGGTAGAGGACCAGTGGTATGCCACAACTGTTAACAACCAAGACACTATGCAAGAGAATGTCCACTTCCACCAATGACTTGTATGTATTGTGATGCATTTGATCATGACACAAAATAATTTCCTACATTACTAGGGAAGATCAAGGAAAAGAGGAATCAGAAAAAATAAGAATGTTCAATGGATTTTAGTGAAAGAGAGGATGAAGAAACATCAACATAGTTACGTGCAGAGGAGATAAAACAGGAAACAACACAGTCCGACTTGAGCTAGTACAACATCAGTGGGGAAAGAAGAATGTCGAACCAAGGAAACAATTTGATGTGCAAATCAAGAAGGAAACATTTAAGCAAGCCAGATAAGAATTTTTGAAGAAAGACACCATGTCGACTTCAACTGTGCAGCATAACAAGGAAGTACCAGACTACGATATCCCTCCATCATTGGATCATACTAAAGAAATGCAGCTCCTGGGACAGGTAAGTACAATCAAAGGAATTTTACACTCATGTGTAAAAATATTAAACGATCCATCCTCTGTCAAAATATTACAAAGTATGTTAGAAAGATGTAGCATAGAGACATAAGGAAAACTAGAACAAAAAACAGTCAATCACCTACATACGAGAAGAAGAAAAAGTAGGGAGTTCAGGCTGAATGCCAACATCAAAGATTTCAACATTGGAGATATCATACTAGATCTAGGATCCAAAGTCAATGTATTACCCAAGAAGACATGGAAATGTATGGGAGAGCCCACATTAGGATATTCACCCGTTCAGCTGAAACTAGCAAACCAACACAGATTTCTACCAATTGGGAGACCGAAAGGAGTGACTTGGATGGAGTGCACACTAAAGCACACTTCTAAGTGATTGAAATAGTGGACGTCACAACACCATTTCCAACACTGCTCGGCTTGGATTGAGCGTTTGATAACCAGGCCATAATCAATTTAAAGACACGGAAAATGACATTTGATTCAAGAGAATATAGGGTCATTGCTCCATTAGACCCATCGGAAGGGGAAATGTTTGTAGAGCCTACTTGTTTGGACTTGGAGGAAATTAGCCAGTTGTACAGAACAACTATGTGAGATGAGGATTGCATAAAGCCAACTGTAGATGGGATACTCAGTTGGTAGAGCATTAGTTCATGTGTGTTAGACTCAGATACAGGTTTAAAGAACTGGCAACAAGGGCTACATGAAGTTTCCACAAGAAGTGTTAGGGTCCTAACCCGCACATAGGTAGAACAATATATTTGGATGTAATAAAGGTCAATATTAATAAGGCCTTTCAATAAAATACAATAAGGTGGATGTAAGAAGACCTAATAGAAGCTTCCGCTTCTAGAAGGATCTTACTCTAGATGCTTCTTTTTAGTATAAATAGGAGTCGAGGGTATGATAACCCTAACTTGGATATTATTGTAATAGATCTCTTCTCAACTGAAGGTTGCCCCCTCAAAGAGGCCCGTGAACATTACTTTCAGATTCAAAGTGTTATTTCTGTTATTATTCTCATATCATTTCAGTGTTATTGTGGTGAATTTTCTGGTTATATTGTTGTTATTCCGCAATTACTAGCATTTTATTTCTGTTCTTCATACATTTTATATCCGGTATATTACAAGTGGTATCAGAGCACTTTCCTTGGCAAAAAGTGTGGGTTAATTTTTTTTTCCAGGGTAGAGATGTATTCCAATGTCTTTAAGCCACAGAGATCTGTCGTTTCGTGCATAAACTCGCGGTTGAGGGATTCATACACACAGGAAATACAAGAGGTACTTAAGCGCACATCTATTACCCACCCTTGTAACCCCTATTGGTACCCCTTTGAGTGGTAGCACATCAGACAACACCTGTGTACAGATCGACCTAGATTACCTGAAGCCCTCTTTAGATAAACCAATCAGTTGCATGACTGCTATAGTGTTACCGCGAACAACACTTGGGAAGATACTCTCTAGTACCTGGGTAGTCGGGTAATACGGCTAAGGGTACGGTTTATCCTCCTTAGTTAGTGCCTTGAGATATTGGGCCGAGTACTACAGTTGGACCCCACACATATATCAGAAAGCTATAGCACAGGGAAAACCCTTCTCTGTAGAACCCTTGAATACCTAACCCTTGGGGATAGAAACATAAACAAATTAAAACATACAATATATATTGCCATGCAACTGTGTTCGGGTTGCCAAGTAAATACACATTTCTTTCTGGTTAGGCATTTGGGCATTTCCTCTCTGCAGTATTCTTCAGTCTGGAGTTTGGAATTTTTTTCACCATTATTTGAGACCTATTCCATTGGATTCAGCTCTTCTCCCTTATCAAATTCATCCATATCATTTTTTCGAAAAAATAATTTGACCCCACCCGCCCCTTTTCAGTTCCCCCATACTCATGGCCCATACCGGTAGCCAAGACTTGGAAAATCGCTTCAACACCTTGCAATCTGGTCTCATTGAGACCCAACAAGAAGTGAAACAACTCAGTGCCAATGTTGTTGCCATCAATACAACCATGCAA
>SNQJ01S0005717.1:0-16101 GCA_010110895.2 Picea sitchensis | reverse complement strand
TGGAGGCTACTAGAATTTCTAAAGAAGCACAACAGGTTGTATCTTCTAAAAACCGAAAAACCCTCCTTTATCCCTCGCCCTAAACCAGTAAATCCCACTACTCCCTCTGCTCCACTAAAGATCCAAAAATTGATTGGGGCTTAGATGGCTGAATGCCAACTCAAAGGCCTTTGTTAAAACTGTGATAAAAAATATTTCGTGGGCCACAAGTGTAAAGAACAAAATATTTTTATGTCCATCTCTGAGGATATTTCACAAGAGGATGTAGAAACTCCCTTTGTGTCTGAGTCACCTGAATCCACTGACATAACCCCTCCCTTAGACCCTCCCAAAGTAGAACTGGTCATTTCCCTCAATGCTCTCATTGGCTTCTCCGCTCCCCAAACCCTTAAGCTAATTGGTTACATCAAGCATCAGAAGGTCATCATTATGGTTGATAGTGGCAACACCCATAATTTTATTCATCACCACATTGCCCAAGAAACTCATTGCTACATCCATGCTGTCAATAATTTCCAAATCATGGTCGCCAATGGTGGTTCCATAAAATGTGGAGGGCGTTGTGAAAATGTGTCTCCAAATTGGTGACTACCACCTGGAATCTCATATGTTTGCTATCGGCATGGGAGGTCGTGACATTGTATTGGGTGCAGTCTAGCTAAGGACTTTGGGTCCCATTCTCATGGATTTTAAATACTTAACTATGAAATTTGACCAGGAGGGCCACCAATATAAGTTCCAAGGCATCACCGTCAGTTCACATGAGATCATTAGTTCCCATCACATGGAAAAGATTCTCAAAAAAGGTCATTCTGGTGTTATCACCCAACTCCATGCCATACAAGCAACATAGACACCCTCGGTCCCGCAAGACCTCCAAGCCATCCTTTCTAAACACCAATTGGTATTTTCCACTCCCTAAGGACTCCCTCATTCCCATGGTGTTCATGATCATTCCATCCCCCTGGTACCCGTAAACATTCCTCCCAATATATGTCCGTATCGTCACCCCTTTTCCCAAAAAAATGAAATTGAGAAAATGGTCCAGGAACTCCTTAATGCAGGCATTATTCACCCTAGTATGAGCCCCTACTCTTCTCCTATGGTCATGGTCCTGAAGAAAGAAGGTTCTTGGCAAATGTGTCCTGATTTCCGTGCCCTCAAAAAAATTACCATCAAAGACAAATTCCCCATTCCTATCCTTGATGACCTCCTGGATGAATTGAGTGGCGCCCGATTCTTCACTAAACTTGATCTTTGTTCGGGCTACCACCAGATACGTATGAAAGAGGAAGAAATTCCCAAGACTACCTTTACAACTGATCAGGGCCACTATGAGTTTTTGGTCATGCCCTTGGGCTTGTGTAATGCCCCCTCCACCTTCCAAAGCCTCATGAATCATGTATTTCGTCCTTTTCTCTGCCATGTTGTCTTAGTTTTCTTTGATGATATCCTCATCTATAGAAAAACCTGGACATACCATCTTGCTCATGTGGATCGAGTTCTCCATCTACTCTCTCAGCACCAACTTTTCTTGAAACAATCTAAATGTTCTTTTAGCACCTTAGAAGTAGAATACTTGGGTCATCTGGTTAGCAAAGATGGCATCAGGGTGGATCCTAAAAAGATTGAATCTATGCAAGATTGGCCTCACCCAAAGACGCTTAAGAGCTTGCATGGATTTCTGGGCTTAACAGGGTATTATCGCAAGTTTGTTCAGAATTATGGGAAGATTGCAACACCTCTCACTACTCTCATCAAAAATAACTCTTTCACTTGGAATCCAGCCACTACTCAAGATTTTCAAACCTTGAAGATGGCCATGTGCACCACTCCAGTCCTCTCCCTTCCCGATTTCACAAAAACCTTTGTGTTGGAATGTGATGCCTCAAGGAAAGGAATTGGTGTTGTCCTTATGCAAGAGGATCAACCTTTGGCCTTTACCAACAAGCAACTATTTGAAATAAATTTGGGCAAATCCATCTATGAAAAGGAAATGTTGGCTATTATGCATGCCTTTTATATGTGACACCCTTATCTATCAGGGCAACGTTTCCAAATTAAGACAGACCATCAAAGCCTCAAGTATTTTCTGGAACAACACATTTCCTCCCTAGAACAACAAAAATGGGTGACTAAACTCTTTGGATATTATTATGAGATCATTTACAAGAAACGAAAAGACAATGTGGTTGTAGATGCACTTTCTCAGAAATATGAAGATGAAGGATCCCTTTTTTCTCTTTCATTCATTGTACCAGATTGGCTCCAAGCCATTCGCCAAGAATGGCTACAAGATCCCAAAAGTTCACAGTTGATCCAATAATTGATGTCCAATGCTCTAGCTTCCCCAGGGTACTCTTGGCTCCATGATGAACTTCGATACAAAGGCCGTTTGTATTTAAGTAAACAATCAAAGATTAAATCCACGATACTTTCTGAGCTTCATGCTACACCCACAACAAGGCACTCTGGGTTCACCAAAACCTATGACAAGGTCAAACGTTCCTTTTTCTGGGATGGTATGAAACATGACATTCGTAATTTTGTAGCTGAATGTGATGTGTGTCAATGGAACAAGGGAGAAACAGTCAAATCTCTGGAAACACTACAACCGCTCCTGATTCCACCTGTTATTTGGAAGGATATCTCTATGGATTTTATTACCGGCTTACCCAAATCAGGAAATAAATCTGTCATCATGGTGGTTGTTGATCGCCTTTCCAAGTATGATCATTTTTTCACCCTTCAACACCCATTTACAACATCCACGATGGCTCAAATTTTCATGGATCAGGTCTTCAAGCTTCATGGCATGCCGCACTCTATTGTTTCTGATAGCGACCCAACTTTCACAAGCAATTTTTGGCAATAATTGTTCAAGATAAAAGGCACCGAATTGCATCTCAGCACAACTTATCATCCCCAGGATGATGGCCAAACAAAATTTGTCAACAAGTGTTTGGAAACATATTTGAGGTGTTTTGCCTCAGAAAAGAAAAATCAGTGGGCTCAATGGTTACCCCGATCTGAATGGTGGTACAACACTTCATACCATACAACTACACACATGAATCCTTTTGAAGTGGTATATGGACATAAGCCACCTTCAGTTCTCTCATACTTACTGGGTGCCTCGAAGGTCCAAGTGGTTGACCTAACACTTACAGCTCGAGAGGATATTCTCCGTACCCTCAAAGAGAATTTGGTCATGGCACAAAATCGCATGAAGCAACAAGCAAATCAAGGTCACTTTGAACGTCAATTTGTAGAAGGGGATCAAGTATTTCTTCGACTACAACCTCATAAGCAAACTTCCCTCAAGGTCGAGCATTGTTAGAAGCTAGCGCCCAAATTTTATGGTCCTTATACCGTTCTCAAGCGTGTGGGACAAGTAACCTATCAGTTAGCTTTGCCCAGCCATTCGAAGCCGCATCCTATTTTTCATGTTTCATGCTTAAAGAAGGTGATTGGAGCTAAGTGCCAAATTCAAACCAACCTTCCAGAGTTAGCTGAAGAAGGATCCATTTGGCTAAATCCAGAAGAATTTTTGGACCAGCATGAGTGTCGCCTATGTCAGAGAACCATCAAGGAAGTGCGAGTCCAGTGGAAAGATACAACTCCAACAAACGCCACTTGGGAACCTGCTACCATTCTGCAACAATTTCCTCATCTCAAGCCTTGAGGAAAAGGTTGTTTTTAAGGGGGAATACATGTTAGGGTCCTAACATAGGTAGAACAATATATTCGGATGTAATAAAGGTCAATATTAATAAGGCCTTTCAATAAAATAGAATAAGGCGGATGTAAGAAGACCTAATAGAAGCTTCCGCTTCTAGAAGGATATTCCTCTAGATGCTTCTTTTTAGTATAAATAGGATTCAAGGGTATGAGAACCCTAACTTGGATATTATTATAATAGAGCTCTACTCAACTAGAGGTTTCCCCCTCGAAGAGGCCCGTGAACATTGCTTTCAGATTCAAAGTGTTATTTCTGTTATTATTCTCATATCATTTCAGTGTTATTGTGGTGAATGTTCTGGTTATATTTTTGTTATTTTTCCATTACTAGCATTTTATTTCTATTCTGCAACCATTTTATATCTGGTATATTACAATAATATGTGCAAGAATAGACCGCACAGTAAGATGGGTAGGTACAGATATCAGGGAACCACCCAGTTTCCATGGGGTAAATGATCTAGAAGCATTTTTGACACATTATGAAGATGAAGTGTTAGAAAATCAGAGACTCTCAACACTAGGTATAACACTCAAGACCACACTTGCAAGATGGTGGGGTGCACATAAAGAAACAATCAAGGATTGGTACCAATGTAAGCGGTTACTGCGCATAAGGTTTGGCACAGAACATAAAATCAACCAGGAACAAAAATATGATGGACAAGGGGCACCAATAGAACACTTGGAGAAGTGCAGAGCGCTGTGAAAAATGACACCCCCAGAGGAATGGCCTCATCATTTCATACATACCTTAGAGGGTATCCCAACAAACTAGGATACAGACCAGGAACTGTGCAGAGGAACTATGAGCTGGCCAATATTGCAACATAAATTTACAGTCACTTTCTCATTAAAAAATGAGAACCCCAACATAGATGCAACACTTAAACAAATAAGACGATTGATATTCATTAAGAAAACATAATTCAAACTCATAACATAGGAACAACAATGGAACAGATAGACAGTGAAAGAATTGTTGTCATGCTACCATGTGAAGGAAGAAGTACCATAGACAGATGACCCACATGATATTCATATCGAGGAAGAAGAAGGAAAAAGAGAAGTGGAAGGTCCACCTCTATAATCATAATTAATTTTTTCATAGATCAGGGTGAAGAAATTCAACATTGGGACAATTGAGAATCCCAAAATGGCCATCATTGGAGACTACTGGGATGAGAAAATAGTAGAAATCACAACAGAGTTACTATGCAAGTATAACGACCTGTTCCCCACAACGTTTACAGAAATGAAGGGCATAGAAGGAGAGCTAGGTGAAATGAAGATACCACTCAAAGCCGAGGCAAGACCGATCAGACAACGACCATATAGACTAAATCCGATATATAAGCAAAAAGTTAAAGCTAAGATCGATAGGATGATCGAAGCCGAAATCATAGAACATGTGGAAGAATTATACTGGATAAGCTCGATGGTAGTTCAGGAGAAAAACAAGGTGGGATAAGAATATGCATTGACTTGAGGAAGTTGAACAATACATGACTACATGATCCATTCCCTACACCCTTCACGAATGAAGTGTTGGAGAACGTAGGAGGACAAGAAGTTTATTCATTCACCAACAAATTTTTAGGATACCATCATATCAAGATAGCGTCGAAAGACATATACAAGACCACTTTTTCTAAGGAATGGGGATCCTACTAATACACGGTTAGGCTGTTCGGACTGAAGAATGCACCAAAAATATTTTCTAGAGTAGTCATAGCTGCATTTAAGGAATTTATCCACCAGTTTCTAGAAGTATACTTGAATGATTGGACATTATATAGCCTGTTGAAATACCATGTATAGGTCTTGCGACTGATGTTAGAAATATGCAAGTAGTGCTAGATATCATTAAACATCAAGAAATGCATCTTCGAAACACCGTTTGGGATACTATTGGGCCATATAGTATGCAAGCAACGTTTACTAGTAGATCCTGCAAAAATTGCAGTAATCGTTAATCTACCACCACCAAAAATAGTCCATCAACTAAGAACAACATTGGGACATAGATGATACTACAGAAAATTTACCAAAGGGTATGCACAAATCACTGTGCCAATGGAGAAATTGTTAAGCAAATATACAAAGTTTCAATGGAATGAGGATTGTCAACACAGTCTAGATACACTGAAAGAAAAAATGGTCACCGCACCAACACTGGTATTCCCAGACTGGGAGAAGACATTCCATGTACATGTAGATGCATCGGCCATAACACTCGGAGCTATTCTAACACAGCCAAGAGGATGAGAATTGGATCATTCGATAGAATTTGCAAGCAAAAAACTGTCAGAATCAGAGCATAAATATAACACTATAGAGAGGGAAGGCCTAGCTATGGTCTACGCACTTCAGAAGTTCATACACTACTTATTAGGGAAACATTTCAAGATGTTCACAAAACATTCAACACTTAAGTACCTAGTCAACAATCCAGTGTTTGGGGGGAGAATTTGTCGATGGTTACTACTATTTCACGAATTTGATTTTGAAGTAATAGTCAAGCCACATAAGCTAAACGTAGGAACTGACCACCTATTAAGGGTCATGAACAGAGAGGAACCTACAAATTTAGAGGATAACTTTATGGACATAGTTATTTTTCAGTTCATATCGTTGATGAATACTTTGTAGACATCATCCAGTACCTGAGTACATGGACTTCTCCACAGTAATACAATACCATGTAGAAGAAAAACCTGGTAGTCAGGGATGCAAATTATCAACTCATTGTAGGACACTTATACAAAATGGGTGCAGATAGAATATTACAAAGATATGTGCTCGAACATGAAAGACCAAGGATTTTAGCAGAAGCCCGCGAGGGAATAGAAGGAGGACACTACGAAAAAAAAGCTACTGCGCAGAAGGTATTGTGCGCAGGAATATGGTGGCCAACCATTCAAATAGAGTCGAAAGAGTATTTCCAGAGATGTGATGTATGTTAGAGGGTTGGTAAACCTAATAGAAGGGACAAGATGCCATTGCTACCATAGCTAACTTTGCAGGTATTAGAAAAATGGGAAATAGATTTTGTGGGACCAATTAACCCACCAACAAAGAGGACAGGAGAAAGGTACATTATCACCGCAACAAAATACCTGACAAGATGGGCGGAAGCAACACCAGTCAAAGATTGCAGCTCAAAAACAAAAACACACTTTCTATTCGAGCAAGTGATCACTAGATTTGGTTGCCCAATAATTTTGATGAGCGACCAAGGCACTCACTTCACTAACAATACTATCAAGGCTATGACTGAGGAATTTGAAGTTCATCATCAAAAGAGTACATCATATTACCCACAGGAAAATGGAACAATAGAAGCATTTAACAAAATCCTTGAAAATGCATTGACGAAGATCTGTAATGTTAATAGGAACGATTGGGACCTAAAAATACCAGCAGTATTGTGGGCTTACAGGACCACATGCAAGAATTTTTTAGGACACACGCCATTCATATTGGTATATGGACAAGAAGCAGTGGTGCCATTACAATTTCTGGTACCCAGTCTACGCGTAGCATCCATTACAAACATGGAGGAATGAGGCACAATACATGATAAGCTAAATTAAATGACGATCATGGAGGAAGAGGGGATCCTAGCAGGGTTCCACCAACAAGTTTAGAAAGCAAGGGAAAAATCTTGGCATGATAGACATATCAAGAGGAAAACTTTCAAGGAAGGAGACTTAGTGTTGATGTATGGTAGTAAATCCCTTCAACACCCTGGAAAACTCAGAATGCACTGGTTAGGACCATATGAAGTAAAAATTGTTAGATATGGGGGAGTTGTACAGTTGAAGGAATTAGGAGGTGCAGAACTCAAAGGGATGATCAATTGGAGTCAATTGAAGCTATACAAGGATATTCGACCACCCGCAACTTGAAAGTCACCATGCAGAAAAAGAAGAAGACAGGATATAGTACATGATATCAAAAGGGAACAACAAAGGCATAGTGTGCCGAAACTAGAAGGATCAAACGACAAAAGTAGAAGGAGCATGCATGCTCAACAATACTAGCTCGATGGAGACAAGGCCAATTGTCGGTTCAAAGAGAAAACATGTGGGAAAGGCGAATACGACAAAGGAAGTGCCAATTGACGGAGGCTATCAGAATTGAATGTCGAAAATGACTGATGGGATGCCACATTAATCATTCCAACTGGAGACGATGAGGGAAATCAATGGAAAGTACAAAGGAACCGATGGTTCAATTAAAGAATAATCGCAAAAATGTCTCTGACAATATTCATATGACACCAATAAAAAACAGAGACACGGGAGAAAAAAGGTTATTATGTAATTGGAAAGGGCACAAAGCGATAGAGCATACACAACAAAGAGTGAAGGTTGCAGAGGTTGCAGAGGCCAATGAGCTCGATGAACAAAAAGTTTCACCACCATGGTACCACCTAAATAAGGAGAACTGGGCTAGACTGCAAGACGACCCTGAGGTAGTACCAGAGCACAGTCACAACCATAGGGAAGCGAACAACAACTATCTCAGCCGCTAGAAGTCGTCAATGTGGATGAAATCCCATCGCCAGATACAACATTAGGAATCCCCACACCCATTGAGGAAGAAACCCAACATACAACACCTATGGGCATGGACATTGATATGTCATAAGAGGGGCAGGGTCAACAAAATGAGGATGCAGGCAGCCAAGTGCAACCCGAAAACCCTATAGAAGCCCCGAGAGTCAATGGGATGACTCCAAACCATGAAGAAACGACCACATCGGAAGAATCACACACAACCACATTAGAACATCCACAAGAGGGAGCAGTGGAATATGTCACAGAGGATTGTTCCAAAGAACGAACAATGGAGGCTGGGACCTCGAGTCAGCTACCACAGCAAAAGGACAAGCAAATGGTACCTAGGTCACTACGCATGCAACCCGTCATAGCAATTTTTTTTCCATGCATACGGGAAGGGGTATGTGTACAAACAATTTTTTTAAGCTATGTAGACTGTTGGGGAACCAATTCATCAACCAGTCCAGTGGGTAGCAAGACTGGCCAAAATTGGGATTCTAGGTTTGTTGGAATTACCACACTTTGGCAGAGGCCAATATACAAACAACTGTGTCAAGCAGCTGATGGCGGTTACACATGGCAGATATATATGGATGGAACAACTCATATCAATAGACGTAGAGACCATCCCACACATCACAGGTCTTCCATCACGTGGCATGGATCCCGCACATTTCCTCGAGGAAAAAACAAAGGAGAAAGCACTGGCCGAGGAGATGAAGAAGAAATACGACACCAAAAAGGGGTTGCATGGAATCATTATCAAGTGTATTACTGACATCGCAACAAGAATGGCCACAAAAATTATGGTATGCAAGTTTCTCAGGAAACACCGCAAGGAGGAAGTCCCGACCCGGGTTGTCACAACTGCAACATAATGTGTTGAGGGCACCACACTCAGCTGGGCCCCTTATTTGTTGAATCTGTTCCTAAATGACTGGAATGATGCACGGGATCTGGGGAAAAAATTCATTATTCATGGCTACTCATCTTGATAGTCATGATGGGGTGGAAGGAGCTGAAGTACTCATTTTTTCCACTAAATCCAAACCTTGCCACAGAGCTTGATACTTATCGCTTGGAGCCACTTCAGATGCCAAGAACAAGAAACTGAATGCAACTATATTCAAAGGATATCTCCGTGCTCTATAGGACACCATCGCCGACACTTGGAGGCTAACACTAGAATATGTTGCATGGTATCAAGGCATATCCAACTTCAAAGATACTAGACATGCGATGTGGATCCAGGCGTGGAAGGACCCTGACAATCAATGTATACAACTATGTTACTGCATCATAGAGGGTGACATACAAATGGCCATTAAGGATTGGGAATACGAATGGAGGATTCTAGTCCTCACTTGGGAAATACCCGCAGAGATAAAGGAGGACACCCCTAAAGGACTTGGCTCAGCTGTAGTTGGTATTGCTATGGATACCAACCAAGGACTTGTATAAATGATAGGTCAACATTACACAGGAGGTATAGTATCGCGCACACATGGAGACATCAGAATTGCAACAGACAAAGGATGATTGGGATGGGTTGGAAATGGTACTTGAGCAGGCCAAGTTTGAGACAAAAGACAAAAAGAAACACGTGAAGGGACTGGAGCAGAAAGTGACCGTAGCCTGTGATAAGATCCCAAAGAACGCGCAAATGACCGAACTCACGGCGACATAGAAGATTGATTAGATTGTGCAAGAAATTGATCAATACCAATAAGAGATTGAGAATCTCCAGGAGAAACGCACACCTACCACTCCACCAGAGGTGAGGGAGAAAAGGAAACAGGAGGCAACAACGCAGATAAAATAGATAGAACGACAAGTCCACGCGAGGACCGACTTGTTAGAGAAAGAATTGCAACTCTGGACGAAGTTGGAAGAGGATCAACATGTCCAGCAATGGGAAAAATAAGGAGAAAGGATAAGTACAACTATCCAGGACCTCAAGCAGAGGCAGAAGACAATGTTGATCATGAAGCGCGTCAAAGGGGCACAAGACATGAACAAACTACAGGCAAAACTCATAACTGTGCAAACACAGAAAAAGGAGCACCATGCTCAAATGGATCCTCTCTAGGAGAGAGAAATAGAGGTCATTGCACAGGCACAGGAAGACAAAACATATATGGAAGAAACCCAGGTAGAATGTGCAAGGATGGTCAGTGATGATATTGTAGTGCAGATATTGGATGCACTCAAGGAGAATACTGTGTAGTCCCAAACACAAGAAACAGATCTCATGGAGAAGTTCCAAGCGATCACAAGGGAGATTAATGAAGCACATAGGGGTTAGGTGGCTCGAGACGAGCCATATGTTAGTGTTGGGGGCCTGTTGGCAGTAGGCCAAATTAGAAAGAAAGGATATTTTGGGAAGAAAGGCATGCACAAGGAAAGTGACACCTAGAAGGAAGAGCAACACGCGTGCATGCATGGAAGACCTAACGACGTTAGGGTTAGGGTTTTTGTAATACATTGTAATGGTCGAGGAGATAGAAACACACACACACACACACACATATATAGATAGATAGATACCTAGGAGGTCTAGAAGGGAGAGGGGGGTTTTGAGGGAGAGTCATGTTTTGATAGAATGATACTTTCATGAAAAGGAGTACCTAGTTAGTAAGACTCTGTCATAGGACCCACTTTTGTAAGTTGTTGAGCTATAGAGGGTTATAAGGGTATATCTTGAGGGTTAGATCATAGGCTGAGGAGCCTGGTGTGATCTAGTCTGCCTCATGATAGATCTCGACCCGACCGCGGATGAGTTGTAAAGCGTGCAATGCTGTAGTTTTGGAACTACCATAATAGAAGAGCTTGAAAACCAGATCTTTGTGGACGTATCCCAGGAGGGGGTGAACCACGATAAAACTTTTGTTATGTGATTGAATTCTTGTGTCTCTTTTATTGTTTATAAGTAGATGTTAGCATGATGAATGAATGAGCTAATGAGTTGGTTACATTACATACATAATTGGGAATGATAGTATAATGCTTTAATAATTTAGATAGAAATCTTAGCGCATACTTCTAATATCTCCATTCAATCTTGGACTGTAAACACCTAAGTATTGCAGTCACCCATTAAGACTATCTCAGGTGAGACTACGCAGTGCACCCTGTGTACTGTGTTTCCTTCTGGTTTACTAGAAGGGCTGATAGTTTCAGAGGCTTTGTTGGAACCCTAGTAGACTTGAACCGGGGTCAATCATGTTAACGGTATAACTCAGAGGAAACAAACCAACACCACTTCCTTAGCATTGTCCTCAAACAAGCTATGTTGGTTGGGATTTGTTGATTCTATCACCTATGAAGTTGGATTAAGTTTTTGTTCTCCCTGCAAGAACTTGGGTAGACTATTCCTTCTGTGATTCCTGAAATTGAGGAAGCATGATTGTTGATCTTGAGGAAAATTTTTAAATCTGCTTTCAACTTCATCATAAGATATTACTCCTCTGAAAATTTCATCATAGGGGGAATGTTCATGTATATATCTTTTCATATTGAATTGAGCTAAATGATTTTCAACCACCCTATGAGGATTATGCCTTTAATACTCAATATCAACCAATTTGATATCTTCTAAGGCTGAATCCTCAACCTTAGAGTGTCCAAAATCAGATAATGAAAACATGTGAACCTGTATAAGAAAGGTTGGCCACACTCTTTTTTGTGCCACCTTCAATTCTTTAGTTATTCCTCCTGAAACTATTTGATAAGCTACTTCTCTGCAAACCAGTCTGCCAGGTAGGAATCTGGGTAGAACATGAGTATATATATAACAACCGAACACTCTGATATAAGAAAATATTTCCTCAACATACCAATCTGCTATAACACCCAAATTTCAATTGATCTGTTCTGAAATTCTGGGGGGAGGTTGTCCATAGATAGCTACATGAATTGGGATTACTACATTATGAAAAATTTCATAGAAGAAAGCCTTTGAATTTTCCTCCCATAACTTAGAGTGATAAAAATGTATGGGTTCAGTGCTAGTCGGAGTCCAACTCCAATTCATGAGAGGAAATGGGGTCTTGAAACAGATTGCGTCCATAATGTATGCAGACATATAAAAGGGGGCATGCTCTCCTTTAGATTTCAACATACTGTACTCCACAATTTCCTTGGCTAAGTTGTCTGATAACAGTTTTCCCCAGTCAAAAGTGTAACCCTCAACAACCTCATGGATTATGGTAACCCATTCTATGGTAAAATGCTCAAGATTTTTCCTACTGAATATTCTACAGAGCATCGTGGTAATGTACATGATATGAGCATCACAAGATGTTGTAGTATATACACCATGGTATCAGATTTGAACTTATTTGGATTACGCCACCAGGATTTTACTATATCGTGGATGGTTATATCATATTTAGTGTATTCCTCATCCTCAAACTTCAATATAAATGATGAATTGTAGGTATATTTGGGTTTAGAAGATAATTTATACATTACATGAATATCCTCGGGTCGAAAAGAGATGAAGAGGGTCTTCTAGTGATTGAAGATTCTTCTTGTTGGGATATCCACGTGTTATAGGGCCCAACTTATCACATTGGTGTAAGGCATACGTTTCGGCTGAGAAACAACCCTGTGTAGTTCAAACTTCACCACATGCCTAAGCTTAGATTAAAATGTATCATACTCTTA
The DNA here is from genome assembly GCA_010110895.2 of Picea sitchensis. Lineage (NCBI taxonomy): Eukaryota > Viridiplantae > Streptophyta > Pinopsida > Pinales > Pinaceae > Picea > Picea sitchensis. The sequence goes on along the minus strand of SNQJ01S0005717.1, from coordinate 3,124 downwards.
TTCCTCCAAATCATATGGACATAGAGATATTCATGCTCCAAAATGTCATAAACTTGCTTCCAAGATTTGGTGACATCTGTTAATCGAGCAATAGTATCTAAGAGTATATCTACATTTGGGTTTGATTCGTTAGTTGATGAATCTTGCTTCTTTCCCATTTTGCGTGGTGCCATGATTTTTGAAAGATGAAGTTAACCCTCTTGTGAGAAGAAAAACCCATGAGCTCACAATGCTTGAATGCGAAAATTTCATATGCTAATGGTAAAATGGTTAGAAATTCGAAATTTCTTTATTTACATAAACATTAATGTCTAGCTATCTTCGTGTTAATATACTAACAGAATAATATTTCAAAATATGTCAAATTTATTACTTGATGACAGTAACACACTTCCCAATCTTTAGCCTTAGCTAGCTAGGTGTATTATTAATGGATGTAATTAAAATAACGTACTTCGGTGGTTTGACATTCAAGCGTTTTGAATGAAAAACAATGGATATCTCCCAAAGGACGAATTCGCGAAGCAATCAATCAACAATTAATTTAATTAATCATGGTTTAAAGTTGATTTTAGTTTTAAGTAATTCGAAACTTCGACATTCTGAAGTTTTGAATAAAAGGAATGAATATACCCTGAAGGCCAAATCCATGGAGCAATTAATCAAACCTATATTAAGTACTTCGGGACTCCAGAACTCTAGATCTCTAGAATTTTATGAGCGTGTATGTGCGGTGAGTACTTCGGCAATTCGACATTTGGGGGTTTTGAATGCAAGAAAATGGATACCTCCCGAAGGCCCAATCCACAGAGTGATTACTTATCGTTAATCACGGCTAGTTAAACTTGTTTAATTTATTAAGTTTTTTAAGTGTTTTATTTATCATGATCACAAGTGATCGGTATTTCGATGCTCCGTCGCTCCAATGTTTTTGAATCTGTTCTTTGATTTATCTCCCGAAGGAAAATCTCCCAGAGTGATGTGGCAGTGATGATGCCACTTTTGATGACATGTCATGAAAAGGTAAGTGATATGTGTTACCTGAAAACTAGCAAATGATCTAACAAAAATGCCAAAAAAGTGCCACGTGTCAACCCAAATAAAGTTTTTGACATGTGGCATGTGACTCATCAGTAGATCCTTTTAAATCATTTTCACAAGAACCTATCTCTGGGACTCTAAAACTTCACAACTTTATTGTTTTTAGTTCTTTAAACACTTTGAGTTTGAAATTCCCGAATCATGAAGTCTCGAAGTGGCTTCGTAGCTTTCTTTTGTTTAAATTTTATACAACTTTAGCATTCTGGAATCACGAGAGCTATTGATCCGGTTGGATAAAACTCTTTAGTGGATGATATTGGAAGCGCCCTGTCAAGATATAACAATCATATATTTATTCCATGAAGAACAATTTTCCTAAGTTTTTTGTGATTTATTTTTAAAGGATAAAAAACGAAAAGATTTCAAAGTTTACATTTTAAACTTCTAAAGTATTCTAACAGAAACCATGGTCATCCTACTCCTCTAGTTGTGTCATCAAAAAATTTGATTTGAAAACCACGGTCATGCGTATTGTTGAGGTATTCTTGTAAAGGAGGTGTTATTTGCGATTGTTGCAGAGTTGTCAAGGTGGTGTTGTGAAGGTGGTGTGAAGGTAGTGGAGATAGAGGCTTTAATGAAAGCTCAACAAGAAACCTGATCATTTGTTAGAATTGTTTAAAGCCTTGACATAAGTGACCATCAGGAATCACTATCATCCAAGATTTTTGTCATCCCAGCTTTCATAAAATTAGGTTATCTAACATTACAAAAAATTCATAATGCATTATGCATTTATGACAGAGTCTACTGCAAAAACTTAGGTTATTTAACATGGAATAAATTCATCTCAGAAATAAGAGGTCAAATATGTTGGAGAATAGCCTGTCTGATAATAGAAATTTAATTATAATAATAAAAATAACTATTTCATTTCTCCTATGTACAACCTTGGAAAGCATAAATATTTTAACAGTCAAAATCAAAGTAATTGTCAGTCAACAAAGAATCCATCACTAGAGTCATGGCCTTCAACAGGGACTAATAATGGGAGCAATTGATTGTTTCAACTACATGTTTTGTAAAGTATGACAAGTAGCTAGGACATTTTCTCATGTTTTTTTCATCATGACATAATATTCATATATGTTTTTCCACTTTTTTCATTAATACACATGTTCAAAATAGTTGCATCCTCAAAGTAACTTTGTCTTCGATAGACCCTTTATAGCATGAAAGTTCCAGTATACATAATCTTAATAAGAAAGGATCATTTCATAAATGAATCCTGCCATTCAAACATGAGAACTCCGAAAATATAGAGACTGATGTAAGGATTATATCATGCAATGAACCACTCTAAAAAAATAGGGCCTTGAATGCCACTAGTAGGTTCAATTTGGATAGCCTTGAATGATAAAAAAATCCTCAACCCATTCATGTTCAACTTAATTTACATAATTTATAATGTAGTGATAGAAGACAAGTATTTGATAGTTGGGAAATCTATTAACAACTATCACAATGACATGAATTCAGAACACAACTTAGTTCACAATAGAACCAACACTTAGAGAATTAAATATGTTAATAGATAAAATCAATAGAGGGTAAGGTAGGTCATCAAAGGAATCCATCTCACAATCACAAGTTAACAAAAACATTAAACTTGAATCTTTTACTTGGAATTAGAACTTGAAACATATGACACAACAACAAAAGTATATGTTGAATTTCGATGGAAATACACTGTGTTAGAATTTATTTTTGTCCAACGTTTCGAGTGGACACCCACCCATAGCCAGGGACACATAAAGCTGAAAAAGATAATAGAAAAGGGTTGTTGGGTAAACTTTTTTTAGAGAAGAATAAAATATAGCCATTGTAAAAGAAAGTAAAACAATTTCATTTTCAAGTGATCATTGAAAACATGAAAGAAATGGTCAAATGGACAAGTGGCAGAAAAAATGAATTAAATTGAATAAATTACTACAAATTAATAAAGAATGAGGGGGTAAATAAATTAGAATGATTGAATTAGACAAATAAATCTCGAATAATAATAATAATAATAATAATAATAATA
>SNQJ01S0005716.1:74543-125820 GCA_010110895.2 Picea sitchensis | reverse complement strand
TCAAGGCGTTGAGTGCTTATTATGAGGTTTTTCTATGCTATATTGATACTTGGTTCTTAACAGGTTTTACTCTGGTTCTTTGTGGAAAATTGTGATAATGGTGTAGCAAGATTTGAGTTTTGGTGCATGGGTTTTACAACTAGACTTGGTGTAGAATTTTGGTCACTCCTTTTCATCTCGGTGGTTGGTATGTTTCGTTCCTCCAGTTTGCAATGAAAATTGTTAAGTGTTGGAGTATTCTGGCTTCGTTTTGTTCGAATCCCGAACTATCTTTTGTCAAGGCATTTCCTTCACTATCACTGTTGCTGAAATCGTTGCACAGTTGGGTCTTGGGAATCACCCATACTTTTAAATGGAAGTTCATTTATGATTGGATTGGTCACGAGTTGTGTTTGAGAATTATCTTCATAGTGTTTTGAGTATTCGCTTCCTCTCGTCTCCGTTGGAGTGGCTGACTGTTATGTTTTGATAAGCCTACTGTCAAGTTTTTGGTTAAGGTTATTCATCTATGGTGGTTTTAAAAGGAGAACAAACTATCTTTGGCTTCGAACATCATCTCTTGTTTGAGCCATTTGTTGTTACCCCTCTGTGATAAATTTGTTTTTAAAAAAAAGATCCCACAAGTTATCTGCATCCCTAAAGACTTTCCATTTGGTAGAGTTATTTGTTCTTACCTCCATTGATGTGTTAAACCCTAAACACAATATTGGTCTCATCAAGGTTTAAAATACACCTGTGCATGATTGGTCCATTGAGCATGACGTGGTTCTGTTTTCTCAAGAACGTCTTGGTTTTGTTTTCTCGGGCATGTCTTGGTTCTGTTTCTCCTCGGGCAGTATTTTGACTCTGTATTTTGTTGAAAATTTCTCTTAAAGGAAGTCTATACATGTTTAATTCACATGGATCTCAAGCTTAGAGTTGCATGCTATTGGTTAAATTCTATTTTCAAATCAAGACTTGTGTTGATTATATGGATGAACATCCGTGTGTGATTGAATCGGGGCCCGATTATGAGTTTTAATGCAAATAGATCATGTCAAACAGTGTCAGAAAGATGGCAGTTGGAGGTTCATATAGGATCTATTCTTATTCAAGTATAAAAAATAATATGGGATGTGGATGGATGGAATTACTGTGCATATTTTATTTTTTTTTAAAAGGAAAAAGGTTTATCATTGGAATATAACAAACTGTGGCTCGAAGGGTTATAATATTATTATGAAATTGGCAATGACATTATTATGATGTTGCATATATATTGTATAGATGCGAAGGCTGCTATAGTTGAAATATTATGGGCATATAAATTGTTTTTTATTTGAAGGCAACAAACATTCTGTTTGTGAATAATGAACAATTAAATGGTTTTGGTTTTTAAAGTGGATACATATTGGATTGTGGGGTCTGAACAGAGTTATGGTGGTTGTTTGATTTAATTTATTTTTTATGAACAATATCCGTATTATTCCCTCTCATACTATCACTTTTTCACTCATTATACCCCCCTCATGACCCCAATTTCATTTTTACATGCCCTGTTCTATAAAATCAAATAAAAACTCTGTATGGCAGTGGAAAAATATATGACACATAAATAGGTGGCAACTTATATTTTTGGTATTAATTGCATAGTTAAATTATTTAATGAATTGTTGAGTACTACTCGTGTTTTTATCCCCTATCATGCTACCACTTTTTTTCTCATTACAATCCCTCCGGATATCCCATGAACCCTATTCCACCCCCTTCTTACTTGGAAATTATTAAATAATTTATTATGGATTGAATTGCATGGGTCTTATGTCAATTTCAGATCCAAACTTTGTTTCATATAAATAGAATGTCATGTATGGTCCATTAATGGATAGTTACTAATGAATCGTTGCATACATAATGAGTTTCTTTAGTAGAGGCAACCATGGCTGAAATAATAGAGGAAGAGGTAACTGGAACAGAGGACTAGAAGGCCTAGATTCTCAATTCATTTTGATGTTGACCCCCAGGGGTTGAACCAACCTTTTCAATATGGGTTATTCAATTGGATTGGGAAAGGAATAGTGCATCCTAGACCAGAGATACCTCCCTTCCAACCTCAAAATATCCCTGGTATTCCTATTCCTCCTCATGTATCCATACTACCAAAATTTTCTGAAAATGATGCATGGCAGGAGATTGTTAATCCGACAGTCTCTCACCATCATGGTTGGCCCAACTTGTCATTTCCTCCTCCTCCTCCACCTTTAAATACTAATGTTCAAATTTCCCCTGTGAATTCACCTGTTCAATCCTTTCATGCTAGAAAAATGATTAAGACTGATGCCCCCCACATGCAAGACAAAGGTAAAGCTTTTGCTTCCCCTTCATCTCCTTCAAATGACTCTTCAAAATTAGTGTCTTCCCATATGCATTTGAAGGATGATTGTTCCCATGTTATTAGTGAGATTAAGCCTCAAGGTTCGAATCAACTGTTAGGCGAAATATATGTCGTTATAGTACTTGCCCAACTATTTAATTGTCAACCCGGGGTACGTAGACTGACGAAGCACACGCACTGTATATGCAGGACTGAAGTAGAACTAATCTAATCTAATCTATGTTGCTGCAATCAACTAGCATAATCAAAGCGATATAAGAAAAGAATTGAAGAACAATAACTAGAAATATAGAAGTGCCTAAAGAGCAACATCTGAAGAGTTAACAACAATAGGAAGCTCATACAACATATCAATCTCAAATCATATTGCAATGATCAAATGACAAAACATGAAAGAATAACAAAGCTAAAAATTCCCTTCTCACGATTACAGACTATTTCCAAAAACTCAAGCTTCAATCCTAATTGCTAAATTGAATTCTCATGAAGAGAGCACTCTCTTATATATGAAGAGGATAACCATCTCATAATTGCAGATCACTATTCTCTCAACCACTCTCTTCTTTCCCATTATTACAGATATGATCCTTCAAATCTTCACACATATCTCTCATATATCTTAGATAAGATATTCTAACCAAATCCATGATCTTCTCCTTGAAAAGAGGCTGAATAATTATCTCCTTTGGAATGATGGAAGAGATATTGAGAAGTCTCTTTGAATTAATCATCCACATATTCCACCACACATTACAAAGCTCACATGGTGAGATATATATGAAAACATGTATATTTTTCTAATGTTTAATCATAAATTCACTTTTAATACTAAAATGAATAAAGTAGAAAATAATAGTCTTAGAAACTAAATATATTTATGAAAATGGTATGATGAAGGTTTAATGGGGCTGATGAAATGTAAGGAATAAGTGAAGGGAAAGTGGGATGAAAATCACATTCTGAGTCCCAACGCCTTTAACTAGCTTGTTGCATGTCCTCATGCAACCGTATATCTTAGAAGAACCTTTTTGGCATTAGAACTTTGATGATTTATTTTTAATAATGAATGTTTCAGGATATGTGGGAGACATGAGTGCTTGACTCTGGTAATATTACTTAATTTCTATGTTTGGTTTGTGTAACAACCATGAATATAAGAATGTTGGTTCTTATGTTATAGCTTCATTTCGTTATTTTTCTTTTTATTTGTTATGATAATAGTGCACCACCATATTTTAGTTTCCAATAAAAGCTGACATTTCCTATGGTTGGTTCTTGTGTAACAACCATGAATATAAGAATCTTGGTTCTTGTGTTAACAACATTCATTCATTATTTTCCTCTTCTTTGTTATGATAATAATTTTCCCATATTTTAGTTCCCAATAGCAGCTGACATTTTCCTATGGTTGGTTCTTTTTTAACAACCATGAATATAAGAATGTTGGTTCTTGTGTTAACAACATTTATTTCATTATTTTTCTCTTGCTTTTATGATAATCATTGTACCCATATATTCTTTGGAAAAGATAAGCTGTCAATGTGCATAAGAAATCATCATTGAGTATAAGAAAGCCTTTTTCTCTATCTTTTATGAATCATGTAGGAATTGTAGCCCAGATCAATGGTAAAGTAAAGTATATGTCAGGGGGATAAAGTTGGAAAAGAAATTTTTGAGGAAGTGAAAATGGGATAAAAATCGAATGATAGTGGAAAAATGTGGTGGTTATGAATATAGTTCCCCCCAACTGAATCGGTTGCATCCCCCATGCAACATAGTGTAAGTCATGGAAGGAAAAAGGAAATGGAGTGTGACGAGGGAATTTTCCAAAATATTCAAGTGTATAGAAGGAATTTCATGATTAAGCTTAGAAAACAACATACCTTCACTTACCCAAAATGTAGATGAACAATGTAATATGAATGATTCTTCTTGTTCTTTGGATCAAAGCGTGGTGAGTGCCCGAGGCTGCAAGCTATTTCATGTCATTTGGGGCTATTTGGAGCAAATAATATGTATTTATTTGGTAGAATATGGTGTCCTTTGGTCAGGATCATGAAGATGTAGCTATGAATGGTTTTGTTGTTGTAACGTGAAAGATGGCATTGCTGTGGGATCATGTGAAAGGTGGTACTATATGTAGCACTCACCTCTTTTGCAATGCAGAACTCTTGCCAACTTCATAGAGACTATTGTCACAACAATGGCTGGAACTTCTAGCAGTATCCTTCTTTGAATCAAAGATAGTGGAGGGAATGCGGTAGTCTTTGATGAAGCATGGAAAAGAAGTATGGAAATGTGGAGCTGTTGTGCTCTCATAGATCTGAAATCATCCTGCTGTAACTGCTGAGGAGTCATGGAAAAGTGTATATTCTTCATCTGCTACAAAACCCAATGGTACAAATCTAGTCATATGAATAAATGTGTCGATGTCAAGAATGAAAAGAAATCATTGGATTAACAGCCATTGATGAATCTTAGTTAACCAATCGAGGCAAACTCACCATTGATGTCAATGAGTGCCAAGGTACTTAAGTACATCTTGACAGGAACGAATGGATATGTTGATGTCGAGAACACTTACTGAGATCTGTGATCAAAGGGACGTGATGTATTCCCATGATTGTCGGCAAGAGAACTTGCCATTAAGGCACACAAGCCTCTAGGTACTCAAAATGGACTCTAGTCTATATCCCGGATAAGGTGTTGGTCGATGAGGCAAGACTTGTTGAAGGTGGGCCTTAAAAGAAAGGAATCCCACATGAGTCAACGCGAGTTTGTACAAAAGATTTGGTAGGACTATCAATGGAAAAGAACTCATGAGCAAGCAGTGTGTATCAACATGGTGAGGGAAAATGAGGAATGTAATCATGGAAAGGGAGCTGAATGGTTTTATTCAAAAGGGTGGGCTGAAATGGAAAAAGAAAGCAAAAATGGACTGAAAGGGATAAAGGAATGTATGCGATTGAGAGAAAAATAGACATGTGTGAAGTTATAACTGATTGATAAAGTGATGGCACATAGGCTTCAAACATGGATTACTAATGTGTATTGAAGGAAAATAGGGATAAACATACATGACACAAATGGGTTGAGGTTTACGTGTAACAACGAAAGCGTCATGATGTTTATGATAGATGCTGGCTTCTGTCGAAATTTGTTGATCAACATGTTCATCAACAATTTGTGGATTCTTTGAAAAAATCTACGACCATCAATAATTACTAGTATCTTTGAGCCTGTAAAAGGTTATCATTTTTCTGCAACAAAATGTGAGAGCATCGAAAAAAATGCATAAATAAATGCAAATGCAGCAAATCAAAGAAATAAAAGCTGCGTTAATATACACATTGCCCTTTGCATACTTGTTTGTCTTTGATTACTTCTGTGATGACTCTGAAAACATGTGTGTTAAGCATAAAGAAACATGTTTCGATTATAGTTTAGGAAGTGAGTGAAAAGTCCATTTGCAATGTTTTGATTTTATAATTTTATTTTTTATCATTTTATGTGGTTTTTGTTTATTAGGATATCAAAAATAGAAATCTATACTATGCTGATATGGTCTCGGCTTCATCAAATTGTCAATTGTTCAGACCTGTCACTCTATTTCTAGAATTCAAGCAATAAGACGTCGGATTCAGAAATTTTGGGATTACATTTAGGGTGAATTCTGGACTGTTTTCATTAATTTTCCTGTCAGTTGTGCATAGTATGAGTTTCTTTTCGATCAGACATGCATGCATGAGTCTCCTTGGATGATCTGTCATTTCTACAATTTTATGTACAATCATTACAGTGAAATGAAAACTTGTGATAATTCAAAAGAAAAGCATCAAAGTATTCTTTTAACTTGTCAAAATCCTGCGTGTAAAATTATTGAGATTTAAGAAATCACCTTCCAAAAAAGAAGAAAAATATGTTGGTATATCTTGTGGAAAAGAATCTATGAGAATAATGTCATCAGTTGCAACAACAAAATTTGTCTCTTTACCCCTCAATTCATCTCTTTAGCAGCATGTTGTATCTGCTTACCTCTCTTGATCACAAAGGTGCGCTCATCGGAAATCTAAAGTGACTCCAGTTATGTGCTTCTCAGTATGCATCTGTGACTTTTAATGAGAATCATTTGAATGCAGTGTTTATGTATATATGTCCTAAGTGGAACTGTTTTACGAAAGATCATCAATGATCGCTGAGCGCCTCTCAGAGTAGATTATTTTACTGTTTGTGGAGGAACATGAGTAATAATTTGTTTTCTGTTCTCATCAAAATAAATAAATCTGTCATTTCTTCTAACTGAGCATGAGTTTGACTGTTTGTTAAAAAAAAATCGTCCATCCAGAAATTGAGCATTTTCATGTTCAGAAAAATCAAAACTGCTCTCAAAACAAGAATAATTTTCAAAAATAAACTCATGAGTAAACTACATGAGACCCATACGCTGAAAACTTCATTCTGGATTTTGAAATTCATCACGGTTTCTTCGAAAGTGCACCGAAGTTGGTTGTACGGTAATTGTTGAAGAATTTCAAATCGAAGTTTTGCTTATTTTAGTGATTTTGTTATAATGGTTTTCGTTGATCGGACTAGAGAGGTTCTAGAAATGAAAAAGCGGACCAGTTTTAATAGATCTTCTAACAAAACAAAGATTTTAAAAGAAACATAACCCAACATTAGCAGTATCACAGAAATCCTTTGTCTGGAAACAACGCGTGTTGTTTAAAACAAATTCTAATAATAAGACCGGGGTTAATATGTAGTGGTATAACAAATCCTGGTTTTAGCCAGAAAAACTCCAACTAGACCCTTCAAATTCTTATGACGACAGGCATATCAAAACGTGATTTTGTGTCAACGATTTGCACATTAGATATCTTAGTTTGAATTCAAGTGAATGTTGGATGAAACAATTTCATATTCTCATTTTGCAGGTTCATGCCAAGCCAATTGCCGTAAATTAATCTCATGTATGCTTTTGATAAACACAATTTGTAATCTATTTATTCTTATTTTTATTTTTTCTGACTTATTATGTGTGCATTATTACGATATATAAATTCAAATTGCAAAATAAGGTTTTTCTTTGTTGTTTTGTTGCAGAAGTTAATTTCGATTCACAGGATAAAGACGGAGGACAAAGCGGTGTTGATGCTCAAACTGAAATAAAACCAAATAAAGTGTTAATTTTAATTCAAAATCCCAGTTTAGGTCTCATTTGATTTTTGATCAAATTTAAATATCAGGCTTCGGTTTTAGGCATTGTTTGACGCCTTCTTTCTGGTGATGTTCAGCATGCTACAGCCGTGTTTGACATCTACGGCCGGTGTTATCTACTATGATTGTTTGACATCTACTATGATGTTTAAACTGTCGATGCAATGATGTTCGGCCTTATACTGTGCTTGTGTTTCGGCTTATCTTTCTGACTGGTGTTTCGGCATAAAGCTACTGGTGATCATTCGACATCCTAAAAACAATAAATAAATTTGAGCTGAAACATGAGGATTATGAACACCGTTTTAAATTTTGGTTTTGTTTTATTCGCGGGTCACGAGTTCAAGTTGTACGATTTGGGTTTCAAATTAGAGGGATGAATACTTTAGCGAAATCTAGCTATTTGGATACTTTTGATAAAAATTTTCTTTTATGTGCATTATTCCCAAAGTGGTTCTAATTGCAAACGTAAAGATTTAGAGCTGTTTATTGTTTTTCAATTTCTGAGTTAATTTCCGGGCATTGATAGGATGAGGGGCAAAGACAAAGCATGCAAACCAATTATAAATCGAAGATTGAAAAGATACTGGTGATTATCTTGTGCGGTGTTTTGACATATAAGTAGTGTTTAAAGCATGTAACAGCAGTCCTTTGTTCAACATATATCTATATATTTTTCTTTGTGTTTCGAAGAAAACTTTTAGAAATTTTATTTTGCAAATTTATGATAAAAGAGCAGATGAGACGGTGATATTTGTTGTTCTTTATTCTGACCTTGTTACAACGTCACATGTTTATTCATAATTTTCTTTTTGCAAATGGAGATTTTAGCATCATTATAGCTACAAAAAAAAAAAAAAAACATTATTAGTCATCCCTACTTGATCATCAGTGCTTGAGAGATGCGAAAGAGGAGAACATACTTATTTCTAAGAAAAAAAAATGGAAAATAAAATTAAGCTACAGAAATGAAAGCCACCTATTCTATACTAATTAGAATTAGAAAGCGATTCGTGTAATAAATTTCGATTAAATACGTAACCAGTAGTATGAATATATTTTCTTCCAATTTCACAAATGATAATCGGGAATATGCATGAATATACAAAGATAATTGGAAAACTGTGTTGAAACTCTAAATTATCGAAGGAGAAAAGCTTGAATGACTTTAACATGGTATCTGCTTGAAACCATTGTTCAATGCTCAGGGCTCTCGTAGGTATAATTTGTCTCACTCACATCATCTTTTAGAGCTCGGTTGTCCTCCTCCTCCCCTGCTTGCATTCTTCATGTGTTGATTCATTGTATGTTTCTGGAGGAGTAATTAAGCTTTCGGCTGCTATCAAGATCTTCTTTTCCTGAGAAGAGGAAATCCCGTATAAGGGATGCAGTGAGTTGTTCAAGCTTACTCACCGTTCGAAATCATAACAAAAGAAAAGAGATTCTTACAACATCCAAATCAAAAAGCGAAAATCTGAAAATCACACTTCCTGAAACACCTTACAAAAGACACCTCTTCACAGTTGCGAGAACCCAGTGCTAATTGAAATGATTAACACACATTGAAAGCTATCTATCTCCTATGAGAGAACATGACCTTTTAATCCCATTCCATTCATGAGGGACCCTTAACTTTCGATCTCCGATTAGCATGCTTGTAGAAACAGTTGAAATCTCTGACGAGGGACCTTCTAGTCCCTTCCATTAAGCATGGACCTTTAAGCCTTGTTTCTGATTAACACACTTGTGAAAAATAACTGGAGGCTTACTAGTTCTACAGAGAATAGGACCTTCTTATCCCTTCTATTAAGCAGGGACCTTTAAGCCCTTTTTCTGACTAACACACTTGCAGAATTAATCTCACGGAGAAACGAGAACCTATTAATCCCTTCCATTAAGGGACCTTTAAGCCACATTTGACTAACACCTTGCATAGAATTGAAATCTGGAGAAAAAAATACAGTAATCCTTCCATTAAGTAGGACCCTTATTGATCTCGATACCTCAATCCCTTGATAGCTACAGAGCAGCATCCCAAAATGTTAAGTGAGAAAATATGTAATGTGGATGAATCAGGTACTTGCAACTATTTAATTGTCGGCAGGAATTCCATGGTAGCTTGCATACTTGTATATGTGGGGCTGAAGTAGAACTAATCTAATCAATCTATGTTGCTTGCAATCAAAATGATATAAGAAAGCATTGAAACAATAACTACAGGAAAGCATGAAATTGCCTAAGGAAATACAACATGTGAAGAGTTAACAACAATGAGCTCATACAACATATCAATCTCAAATTATATTTGACTCTTGTAATATAATTTGAGTCAAATGACAAAGCATGAAGAATAACAAAGCTAAGAATCAAAACAAAGAATTCCCTTCTCCCAATTACAATCACATCCTAATTGAAATCTAACTCTAATTGAATTCTCATGAAGAGAGCACTCTCTTATATACATCAGACCGGATATACCATCTCTAATTGCAGTCCACCTATTCTCTCATTACTCTCAGCCTATTTCCCTTTATTACAAAATAAAATCTCTTCAAATCTTCACACATATCTATCATATATCTTAGATAAAGATATTCTAACCAAATCTCCATGATCTTCTCCTTGAAGAGGCTTGAATAATTATCTCCTTTGGAATGATGGAGAGATGATAGAAGTCTCTTTGAATTAATCATCACATATTCCTACATTACAAAGCTCACATAATTAGAATCTCTCTGAAAAGCAATCTTTATTTTCTAATCTTTAATCCATACTTCCATACTAATACTAAATAGGTCCAGAAGTAGGAAAATAATGATGTGAAACCCAAATGTATATGAATAAAGTGGAAAATAATGATGTGAAACCCAAATGTATTTATGAAAATGGTATGATGAAGGTTTAATGGGGCGATGAAATGTAAGGAATAGTGAAGGGAAAGGTGGATGAAAATACGACATTTCTGAGTCCCAACATCAACCAAAGGCTACTTCTGGGAAGTCCAAAGGGGACAATAGTGATAGAAGAAATATTTCCTCTCAAAGTGGAAAATATGGATTTTAATTTATCTATTTATGATTGAGTTGTTGAAGACAATGATATGCATAAAGTTTTGGAAAACAATTTTGTTTTTTGGGATAATGTGGTTATTTACATATTTTGGATATGATTTGAATTATTTATGATATTTAATATTCAAATTTTGGAAATATTTATGGGAGCTACAAGACAGTGTTGGTTTAAATGATTATCTAATTGTTCTTATTTTTGTAAAGAATAAAAGAAGGGAGTCACAAGGGGTCCCACCTCCTTAGTTATTAGTAAATAAATACCCTTAACTATTATTATTATTATTACTTCCCCTAAACTAAAGTTAGTTAAGTTTAATTAAGTTAACTAATGAAAGTAGTTGAACTAATTCAACTTATTTGGATTGAATAAAAGCCAAATGAGAAGGGAGAACAAGGGGAGAATAGAAGGAGAAAGCAAGACTAAGTGTCCTATTGTAGAAAAAAAGGTTCAAAGCTGAACCATATCATTCAGATGCTTGTTTTAGAGAGTCAAATTGAAAGTAGTCCATGGCAAGCTGATCCAGATTATAAAGTTCTGTTTTTACTTCTTATCAGAGTCCTTTTGTATGGTTTTCATTGGGGATATCTAAATTAGACTTTGGTCCATGCCATCACAGGGATTTTGTAAAGAGAAATATACTTTTGATTTCTTGGAATGAAATAAAAAAGATTGCTATTCTGTCTCATTTGTGTTTATCTATGACTTGGTCACTTTTGCTTTTTTGATCTGCACATTTAGTTTCTGTAATCTGTATATTTCTAGAAAATTATGTTAAAATTTTGTATTTTGCAACAATCTTTTCATTAAAAAAATCAGCCTAAACCCTTGTAATTCATACTTGTGGATTGGGAAATACTTTATGAGGCTATAAAACATAGGGTGATATTTCCGACTATCTTGTCTTAGCCAGGAAAGATTTGAAAATGCTTGAGTAAGATAATTCATATATTTTCCTCAACATTTATTTTGGAGACCATACTGGGGAGATCTTCCATATCTCTTTGGTTGATTAAATTCACATTATCATTGAGTATTTTTATGTTTCTGCTTTTGATTCTTTGATGATTTTCATTTCTTCATGACAATACCTGTTACAAGGAAGCCCAATATTGAGCCCGGTCTTAAAGACCAAACCAAAATTGCTTTAACCTTATTTAATACCATCTTATAAACCTTTAACACCTGGGATGAGATTTAATGCTCGTGGGAAATGATTGAGAAATACATAAGTGTCCGAGAACGTTGGGAAGCTAGGCAAAGAAAACCTAGGAATCAACCATAGATTTAATTTTCCTAAAGTTTTGATCTTCTTTTCATGTCCTTAAACCCTCACATCTCTAGAAGAAGAAGAGGTTTATCACTTGAGATAAAACCTATTGATTAAATAGGATGAAGAAACATTATTTTGTCAACCCAACAAGGTACTCTAAGAAGAACTTTGTCTGATTCCGCCAGTTCATCTTTCTCTCCCTTACCTATTGTTCACAAGATGGCATATGTAGGTGGATCTGGTGGCACTGTAGGTTCTTATTCATATCAACCTTCATCCTTGTCAGTGATTGGTAGCTTGTACAACCATCAAGTCCCTGTCCAATATACCACCAACCCCACTAAGGTCATAAATAAGTATGGAATCTTTCAATTCGAAGAAGATGCTACTACTACTCTATGGCATATATCCTCTCCTCTAAACCTAGCACCCGATACTCGTCCACTTCCAAAATTCAAAGAGTATCTCCCTAGGTTTTCAGGAAATAACATGGTCACTACGAATGAACACTTGGTGGCATTTTCTAATGTCTGTCACAACATAGGATAATATGAAAATGACACTTGTATGCACTTATTTGTTAATTCCCTTGAAGGGAAAGCAATGCAAAATTTCTTTGATCTCCCTCCCAATATTCTTTCCACTTGGGAGGAGTTATTCTATTGGTTCAAATCTACTTATGGGCAGTCTAAGATCCCAACTGAGTAATTACGGGAGTATAATAACATTGCGTATAAATACTGTGAGACTATCAAGTATTTCAACTTACGTTTCACGAAGTTATATAACCAAATTCCCGAACTTATTATCCCTCGGAACCAAGACACTTTTATGCATTACTATAGTGCTCTACCTTCCCCCTACCATCATAGGCTTGAATAAACAGCCATTGGCAACCTTGATTCCGCTCTGCATACTTTTCTAGAGTATGAAGAACAACTTGAAAGAACAAGTCTTCCCAAGGGAGACTTAGTTAAACATACGGACATGTCCACCCTATTACAACTTGTACAAGACATGAATAACCAAATGATAGCGTATGAGAGAAAGGGAAATGTACCTTCACTTACCCCTTGGGCCTCATATTCTTCTTCACCACACTTTAGGAATCCTAATGAAAACTATTTCATCCTAAAGCCATCATGCCTCGCAGTTGGTGTAACTTTTGCGAGGAACACCATGAGGAAAGTACTTGTGAGTTAAGGAAGAGTGCCAAAGATAAAATCTTTGGTAAAAGGAATGAAACTACTATTGATGTTCTATATTTTGCAAAACCAGGATTTCATGATCATAAACACTAGGAATAAATCCTATGCTTCAAAAGGAAAATATTATCCTCCTCATACTTCTTCAATCCCAAGCTCATCTTCACCAGCTACTACTATACAAGTTACAAAAAATCCTGATAGTCAAGGAACTCCCTCCCCTCTTCCCTCTTCCAAATACAACATTCTCAATCAATTGGATAATATTAAAGCTGATCCTACCCTCTTGGACATGGTTTCCGTCCCTGAGCAACAAAAGCATCTGAAAATTTTCATGGAAGGGAAACATTCCACCGTATCCAATATCTCTAAAGAGGTGGATGGAGATAACTGAACTATAAATAAAGTAGGTGTACATAATTTTATACACTTTGTAAAAAATACTCCGTTTTTCATTTCTATAAAGATTATGGACAAACTATCCCATTGTTGTCCGATTGACGTTGGTTCGAGCCCAGGTGTAATGTCAAAAATTATTATGGAAGAGCTAGGATTGTCTTGTACAAATGAAAATGCCATAAGCATGCTCTCTTCTAATAGTTTACAACAATCAACCATAGGTGAGATCAAGGACGTGACCTTGGTTTTGTGCATGCACCCTGAAATAAGGACAACCCTTAATATTCAGGTAATTGACATGCTAGTGAGTAATTATTCAATCATCTTAGGAAGACACTGACAATCCTTGACATGTGGACACCTCTCACTCGACG
This sequence comes from Picea sitchensis, assembly GCA_010110895.2. Classification (NCBI taxonomy): domain Eukaryota; kingdom Viridiplantae; phylum Streptophyta; class Pinopsida; order Pinales; family Pinaceae; genus Picea; species Picea sitchensis. Next base: position 111,909 of record SNQJ01S0005716.1, on the reverse strand, counting down.
AGACACACTTATCTATTCCTTGGAATGGAAAGAACATCATTTTACTAAGGGAGGGAAGAATTTCACCTTAGATAGAAAGTATCCCACAACCTAATGTAAATTATATTGAAGAGGACCTAGGAGTGTACTCCATATTTTTTGATGAGGACAACACTACCTTGGAACCAATCGACCTAGAGGATGGGATGTGGCATATGCACTTTGATGGTTCATGCTCCAATGAAGGAAATGGAGCTGGCATTATCTTGTACTCTCTTGTAGGTAAAATTCACAACTTTTCCTATAGGTTAGAGTTTTCTTGCACAAACAACGTCACCGAATTGAAGCATTACTGCTAGGCATTGAAAAATGCCTATAATTTAGGTTGTGGTTACCTTACAGGTTTTGGGGACTTTGAACTTGTCGTAAACCTTGTACGTAAGATATATTCTCCTAGCAACAAGTTAATGAAATGTTACACCCAAAATTTTTGGGCGCTTATCTCAAACTTGCTATCATTCATGTTAAAAGGGAATTGAATTCAATGGCTGATAGGTTTGTTGTTTTTGAAGCCTCTCCTACATGACAACTTCTGCCACAAAGACTTGATTGTACCTTTCAATATTTGTATCATCCTCATATCCCTGACAATGTAGAGTCATGGTAGGTCTTCTCTAGTGATGAGAGAATCTGTGATTTCATACAAAATGAACCTTATAATCCCAAGGAGATTATATCCATGGAAGACAAAAAAATTCTGAAGGGCTTGACTCCTCTAGAAAGTTCATTTTCATCGAGTGATGTAGGCAACAAAGAAAAACATAAATAAGAGGATTTGAAAAGGAAAGTGGGTGAAACCATTTCCTTGAACACTGGGACACCCAATTCCCCAAAGAATGTTAAGATAGGTGCCCAATGTTTTGATGAATAAAAACTGAAGTTCACTGAGTTAGTCCATGAATTTCAAGATGTTTATGCTTGGTCTTATGAGGATCTTCATTTTTTTGATCCTGCTCTTATACAACATGCCATCCCTATCAAGGAGGGCATAAAAATAGTTAGGAAAAAATAAATACCCATTAACCCCACACTTGAAGAAACCATTCAAAAGGAGTTGGAAATTTTTTTGAAGACTGGGATAATTGTCCCTATTAAGTATTCTCAATGGGTTTCCAATTTGGTTCCCATTCGGAAAAAAACTGGTCAGATCAGGGTATGCTTTGATTTTCGCACATTGAACAAAGCTAGCATAAAAGGCCATTTTCCTCTCCCTAATATGGAAATGATTTTGAAGCAATTTGCAAGGTCACATATGATGTCCTTACTTGACGATTTTTCTGGTTACAATCAGATCAAGGTAAAAAGGACAGATAAATATAAAACCACTTTTATTACACATTGGGGCACTTTCTCTTATGAATGTATGCATTTTGACTTATCTAATGTAGGTGCCACTTTCCAAAGAGATATGTAGATATATTTTGACGATTTGATCGAAAACATTATTTAGATTTATCTTGATGACTTAACTGTATATTCAAAAAACCGATCATATCATTTTGGTCATCTTATAAAGGTTCTCATGAGATGCATAAAATTAAACATTTCTTTAAATCCTTCTAAATCTATCTTCAATGTCACCAAGGGAAAGATCCTTGGACACATTGTCTCTTATTCAAGAATAAGCATAGATCCTGAAAGGATTGCTGCTATCCTAAATCTTTTTTCCCCTAGTTCCAAAAATGAGGTTCAAGCCTTTATGGGTGTTATCAACTTTGTCCATAGGTTTGTTCCTGATTTTGCTGTAATGGTCAAACCATATCACAATATTCTTAAGAAATATCGCTCCTTTTCTTGGACTGATGATGTCAAAAATGATTTCGTAAGGATCAAGAAGGAAATCAGCTCCGCACTGGTTTTGGCGAAGCCAGATTTTGAGAAAGAGTTTAATACATATACTAATGCCACAGAGGAAGAAGTTTCTTCTAACCTCATGCAATGTGATGACCAAGTTAATGAAAAACCAATAGCTTACATGATTCAAATATTGTTAGATGATGAATTCAAATATTCTTATTTTGAAAAACATGCCTTTTCTCTTGTTAAAGCTGTTGAAAAATTTCACCACTTTTTCTTAGGTAAGCACACACTGGTAAAAGTCCCTTTACTTGCTGTCAAGTTTTTTCTCTCACAGACTTATCTTTCAGGGAAGCTTGCACATTGGCTTGCCAAGATCCAAGAGCATGAATTAGCTATCATGACTTCTAAAAACATTAAGGGATGTGACTTATCCCTTCACTTCGCTCAACATGCAAAAGCAAGTGAAGAAATCGATGAACAAGATAACTCTCTGTCAGCACTGTTTTACATTGACAGTCAAATCCTTCTTGTAGCTGAACATCCATGGTACAAAGATCTGGACTATTACTTGCAAAATCAGAGGTGTCCAGATAATTTAGATACTAATCAAAGGAGAAGGCTCCATCTTGAATCTTCCAGATACGTCATTTTAGGAGACTTATTGTTTAGGATATCTGCCGATGGTATGTTACTTCATTGTGTGAATAATGAGGAAGCACATAAATTGTTACAAGAGACCCATGGATCTTTAGATTGTGTTTTTCATGTAGGAGGTCACTTTTCTACTAAGACTACTGCTTTTAGATTATCAGGAAAGGGTACCACTGGCCTTCTATTTTTCATGATTCTTATAATTTATCAAGATCTTGTGACAAGTGCCAGGAGTTCACTGGGAAAGAACATATTTCTTCCATGCCTTTACAACATGTCCTCCTTGAATTTCCTTTTTCAAAATGGGGTCTGGATTTTATTGGTCCTATTAATCCTCCATATTCAGTAGGGAAAGTTTTTATCTTGACAACCACAAATTATTTTACGAAATGGATTGAATATCTGCCACTTAAGAATTCGTAGTATGAATTGAATATCTGCCACTTAAGAATTCGTAGTATGAGCATGCGATTTCTTTCCTTGAGACTAATATTTTTTCCATATTTGGTCTTCCTTTAGAAATTATTACAAACAACGGTCTCGCTTTTATTTCTGCTAATATGAATCAATTTCTAGCTAAACTGGGGGTTAAACATTTTACCTCATCAACTTATTATCCCCAAGGAAATGGGCAAGCCGAGTCTACTAACAAAAATATGGTTATAATTATCAAGAGAATCATCGAAGATAAGCCTTGTAAATGGCACACTCTCCTCACTTACGCCCTTTGGGAAGATTGTACTACCACCAAGGTGAGCACTGGTTGCACTCCCTTCCAGCTTGTTTATGGCCAAGAATCCATTCTGCCTACCGAGTTGGAACTTTATTTCTAAGGATGATGCTACAGGTTGAAGAATTAAATTCTTCCAATATCTCTCAAAGAATGAATGCACTCTTGGATTTAAAGGAACAAAGGATGTTTTCCTTGGATAACATTAAGAGAAGACAACAAACTGTTAAAATGTATTTTTAATAAAAGTGCAAAGGCTGTCAAATTTAAGGTTAATGAGAAAGTCCTTCTCTGGGATTCAACTCATGATGATAGAGGAAGGCATTCAAACCTTCTCTGGGATTCAACTCATGATGATAGAGGAAGGCATTCAAAGTTCCAAAAGTTATGGTTGGGTCCTTTTAAGATTTATTTTGTCCTGGGTGCAAATTCCTATATCCTAAAGGACTTGGAAGAGCGATTGTTTTCCTATAGCACCAACGGTTCCCACTTAAAACACTATGTGGAACTAACTTGAAATTTTAAATGTTCTATGGAATTTTTTCTATATTATAGTTTTGTTTTATTGCTTTGATTTTATTTTGTTGTTATTTCTTTTTGTTGTTTCATTTATGCTGTTTACTTTCTTTTATTGAATTCTTTTCTTGTCATAAATAAAAATTTTGGATCAGTTTTTCCACAACGACGCTATTCTGCAAAGTATTGTTAATCAATAACAATCAGGTTACACAACTGTCATGGTGTTCCCCCTTGAAGACATCATTGAAATTGCTATCTACTCCAACTACTGTTAGATAAGATGGTTGTTTTTTCATCCCTATTTTTGCTTTCCTTTTCTACCCTCCGCTCCAAGATTCAAAAGAGCACACCATAAATTTTTTCTCCTTTAAGTCAAGAATTCTTTCACTATGATTAATCAGATGATTATGCATACAAGGATAAGCCCCCTCATACATAACACTTTCCATGAGTTATTCCCAAAATCCCAAATCATTTTTTCCCTTAAACCACTCACTTCCCCTTGTTGCATAATCATTTTGATGTTTATTTCCTTGATCCAATGTTCACCTGGTCTGCGAAATCAGACAATCTAAGTTCTTAATATGTTGGAAACAATTTTCCCTGTGGATTTGCCAGTTTGTTGATGCTTAAAATCCCAACGATGAATACTACTCACAAATTATTTCCAAGCTCTATTATTTATTTATAATAATAATAAAGTAGTAGGTGAGACCCCCTTGTAGACTAGTGGCGCTATGATGGATGTGTTGCACTCATATTTTGGTTTGTTGTTATAATGATGCCAACATAGTATTCTATAGTTGATGATTCAAGTAATGCTTTAATTTTTCATGGAGATATAATATGGTTGATTGATGTGTTATTGATAGATGGTTTTGATGGTCATTCACAATTTATGGTAGTACTATCTATAAAGGGATCAATTTTTACAGGTGTTATGTTTATGCATTAAACATTGATTGATTATTTTATATATGATCTTATGCAAAAGGATGATATGGGAGATTAAACAAAAAGAAAAAAAACTATGAACAAGCCCTAAGGTTATATGTGGTGACAAAAGAAGGTGTATAAACCTTGCTTCTATAATTATGCGCTTTGATTAAAGAATTATGTGTGAGGCATATATGGTAATGTTATAGCATATGGTTGTTGTTAAAGTTTTGATATGATTTGGGGTGGCGCACTATGAAATGGATATAGCAATGGATATGTGTTTGAATTAATGGTTGATGTTATGGTGGATGGTTGGGCTTGTACGTTGAATTGAATGGGGCTGGGAAAGGAAGCGACGTGCATTTACAGCACGTCACTCAAACAACCCTCGAGCCCATCACCCTAGCCATACTTTCATTTGGTTTTTCAGCTATGGTGGTTGTGAATGCTCCACGATCTCTGGTTGTGAAAATAAAATCAAGTCCAACTCTTCCCTCAATCGAGTTTTTCCATGCATGGTTCCTTTATTTTCCATCCATGATGGTTCCTCTGTGTTATGAATCAATGTTTTGGCTCAAAATTGTATGAGGTCTGTGTTTTGCTTAAGTTTTGACTATGTATCAATGCTGGGATTATGGTTTCTTTTGTGAATACTCTAGACTGTTAGCATTTTTAAGAAAAGGAATGGATATTTTTGTCATGTGTAGCTTGTGCATTAGTTTATTGGTTTAAAACATGTCAGTGAGCTTGGGGTTCTACTCTGGTTCTTTGTGGAAAATTATGATAATGGTGTAGAAAGATCTGATTTTTGGTGCATGGGTTTTACAACCAGTCTTGGTGTTGAATTATGGTCACTCTTTTTCATCTCGATGGTTGGTATGTTTCATTCCTCTGGGTTGCAATGAAAATTGTTAAGTGTTGGAGTATTCTGGCTTCGTTTAGTCCGAACCCCGAGCTATCTTTTGTCATGGAATTTACTTCACTATCATTGTTGTTGAAATCGTTTCACATACAGATATTGGGCATCACCCAAAATTTTAAATGGAATTTCATTTATGATTGGATTGGTCACGAGTTGTGTTCGGGCATTCTCTTCACATTATTTTGAGTATTCACTTCCTCTCGTTTTCGTTGGAGTGGATGACTGTTATGTTTTGATAACCCTACTGTCAAGTTTTGGGTTAAGGTTATTCATTTGTTGTGGTTTTAAAAGGATCAAGAGATATCTCTAGCTTCAAAGGCCATCTCTTGTTCGAGCCATCTGTTGTTACCCCTATGTGATAAATTTGTTTAAAAAAAAAATGGGCCACGGGTTATCTGCATCCTTAAAGACTTTCCATTTGGTCGATTTTTTTGTTCTTACCTCCATTACTGTGTTAAACCATAAACATGATCTTGGTCTCATCAAGGTTTAAATGACACCTGTGTGTGATTGGTCCATTGAGAATGACTTGGTTTTGTTTTCTCAAGCACGTCTTGGTTCTCTTTTCTTGGGCACGTCTTGGTTCTGTTTCTCCTTGGGCACTATTTTGACTTTGTCTTTTGTTGGGAATTTCTTTTAAAGGAAGTTTGTACATGTTTAATTTACATGAATCTCATGCTCAGAGTTGCATGCTATTGGTTAAATTATATTTTCAAATCAAGACTTGTGTTGATTATATGCATGAACATCTATGTGTGATTGAATCGAGGCCCAATTATGAGTTTAAATGCAAATAGATCATGTTAAATAGTGTTGGAAAGATGACAGTTGGAAGTTCATAAAGGATCTATTCTTATTCAAGTTTAAGAAATAAATATGGGATGTGAATGGCTGGAATCACTATGCATATTCTATTTTGTTTTAAAAGGAAAAGGGTTTAGCATTTGAATATAACAGACTATGGCTTGAAGGTCTATAATATTATTATGAAATTTTCAATGATATTATTATGATGTTTCATATATATTGTATAGATGCAAACTCTACTATAGTTGAAATATTCTGGGCATATAATTTTTTATTTATTTGAAGTCAGCAAGCATTCTGTCTGTGAATAATGGACAATTAAATGGTTTTGGTTTTTAAAGTGGATATATATTGTATCATGGGGTTTGAACAGAGTTATGATGATTGTTTGATTTAATTTATTTTTATGAACAATATCTGTATTATTCCCTCTCATACTATCACTTTTTCGCTCATTATACACCCCTCATGATCCCAATTTCATTTTTACACACCCTGTTCTATAAAATAAATTAAAAACTTTGTATGGCAGTGGAAAAAGATATGACGTAGAAATAGGTGGCAACCAATATTTTTGGTATTGATTGTACAATTAAATTATTTAATGAATTGTTGAGAAATACTCATGTTTTTATCCCTTGTCATGCTACCACTTTTTTGCTAATTACAATCCCTCCAGATGTCCCAGGAACCCTATTCCACCCCCTGCTCACTTGGAAATTATTAAATAATTTATTATGGATTGAATTGCATGGGTCTTATGTCAATTTATGAGCCACAATTTGTTTCATATAAAAATAATGTCATGTATGGTCTATTAAGGGCTAGTTACTAATGAATCACTACATACATGATGAGTTTCTTCAGTAGAGGCAACCATGGCTGAAATAATAAAGGAATAAGTAACTGGAACAGAGGGCCTAGAAGGCCTAGATTATCAATTCATTTTGATGCTGACCCCCAGGAGTTGAAATAGATTTTTCAAGTTGGGTTCTTCAATTGGATTGGGTAAGAAATAGTGCAGCCTAGACCAGAGAGACCTCCCTTCCAGCCTCAAAATATCCTTGGTATTCCCGTGCCTCCTCATGTATCTATGCAACCAAAAGTTCTTGAGAAAGATGGATGGAAGGATATTGTTAATCCGGCATTCTCTCACCATTGTCACTGGCCCAACTTGTCATTGCCTCCTCCTCCTCCACCTATAAATCCTAATGTTCAGATTTCCCCAGTGGATTCACCTATTCAATCCTCCCATGCTAGCAAAATGATTAAGACTAATGTCCCCCATGTGCAAGACAAAGGTAAAGCTGTTGCATCCCTTTAATCTCCTTCAAATGACTCTTCAAAATTAGTTTCCTCTCGTATGCATATGAAGGAAGAATGTCCCCATGCTATTAGAGAGATTAAACCTCAAGGTTCACATCAACCAAAGGCTACTTCTAGGAAGTCCAAAGGGGATAACAATGATAGAATACAAATTTCCTGTCAAAGTGGCAAATACAGATTTTAATTTATGTGTTTATGATTGAGTTGTTGAAGAAAATGGTTTGCAAAACGTTTTGGAGAACACATTATTTTTTTGGGATAATATGGTTATTTACATATTTTTGATATGATTAGAATTATTTCTGATATTTAATATTCAAATTTTGGAAATATTTATGGGAGATACAAGATGGTGTGTGTTTAAATGATTATCTAATTGTGTTTATTTTTGTAAAGAATAAAATAAGGGAGTCACAAGGGGTCCCACCTACTTAGTTATTATTAAATAAAGACCCTTAACTATTATTATTAATATTACTTCCCCCAAACTAAAATTAGTTAAGTTTAATTAACTTAACTAAAGAAAGTAGTTGAACTACTTCAACTTATTTGGAATGCATAAAATCCAAATGAGAAGGGAGAACAAGGTGAGAATAGAAGGAGACAACAAGACTAAGGGTCCTATTGTAGACAACAAGGTTCAAAGCTGAACCATATCATTCAGATGCTTGTTTCAGAGAGTCAAATTGGCAGTAGTCTGTGGCAAGATGATCCATATTATAAAGTTCAATTTTTACTTCTCGTCAGAGTCCTTTTGTATGGTTTTCATCGGGGATATCTAAATTAGACTTTGGTCCATGCCCTCACAGGAATTTTGTAAAGAGAAAGATACTTTTGATTTCTTGGAATGAAATAAAGTAGATTGCTATTCTATCTCATTTCTGTGTATATGTGACTTGGTTACTTTTTCGTTTTTGATCTCCACATTTACTTTCTGTAATCTGTATATTTCTAGAAAATTATATAAAAATTTCATATTTTGCAACAATCTTTTCATTGAAAAAATCATCCTAAACCCTTGTAATTAATACTTGTGGATTGGGAAATACTTTTTGAGGCTATAAAACATAGGGTGATATTATCGACTATCTTGTCTTAGCCAGGAAAGATTAAAAAATTCTTGATTAAGATAATTCATATCTTTGCCTAAAAAATGTGAACATACAGGTTATGGTAATTACAAGAAATACCGACACGCCTTGGAGTAAAGTGGATTTTTGTTAGTTAAACACAATGAGATTCCTCTGAAATGTCTAGGGTTTCATGCAACCAACAGATTCCTTCTTGTAACCCGTAGGCCCTCTCTGTACCTGCCTGACACACCCAGCTTTGCCACACCCACTGGAACAATCACACCCAGCTTTGCCACACCCACTGGAACAATAATATGAGGGCAGACGGGGGGGTGAAAACCCCCTCTTACGGCAATGTATCAGCTAATGATTTGGAAAACTGTCGATCTCACTGACTACCTTTTGAACCTCTGTTTCACCTAAGGGATCAATACCTACAAGATGAGAAAAATGGAAGCACAGGAACAAACATGGATGCAGAGTCTTCACATCCAAAATCTGCTCGGGTCTGGATACCTGGAAAATGCATCCCTCAAGTTTAGATAGTGCCCATATACATCACAAACGAACCAAAATAGGGGAGCACACAAGTTCATTATAGATCACACTCTAATTGGAAAATTTATGGGTCTTTGGCCCTCAGAAAAGGACCTTGCAAGATGGATCAAGACCTGGTGGAATCCAAAAGGATATTACGAGCTCCAACTAAGCTCCAAAGGGTTCTTCAAAGTCATTTTCTATAACCTGGAAGACAAGGATCACATCTTTGAAGGAGGACCATACTTCTACAACTCATCAGGCCTTTATCTACACTTATGGATGGACTGCTTCTGCCCCAAAAAGGAAGATTTCACCTATGCCCTACTATGGATTTGTCTCTACTCCCTGCCTCAAGGGTTCTGGTTGGAAGAAATTTTAATTGGCATTGGAAATAATCTAGGCAAACATGCTAAGTCCTGATAAGCCAAAAAACAAAGAAAATACACCTCCTACACAAGAATATGTGTATATATGAATATATACAAAGCTCTACTAGGTTTAGTAACCCTGGAATACCAGGATGAGGAATGGGCACAAACCATAGATTATGAACACATTCCCTTTCGTTGCCAAAAACTCCATGAACATGGGCACCTCTTCAGATATTCCCCCCTAAACGTTCCTACCAAACCAGAAGCTGAGGATAAACTAAAGGATGGGTTCACACAAGTTCAGAACCATAGAAGACAAACATAGAAAAAACCCATCAACAACAATGGATGACGAAACTCCAATACAAAATTCTTCGAAGCCCTCAACCAGCTTCCATAGGCCGAAGAGGTGGAAAACCCACACCAAGAAACGAAAAGAGGAAATAGTAAAAAAAAAGAAAAGTAATAACAACTGACATACCCGGTTCAAGGAAGAAAATCAGAATCCCAGGCACCTTCAAATCCAGGAAAAATCCCAGAGAGGGAAGAAGATACTGTCATGGAAATGGATGAGCAAGACCTAGCTGATATTGACCTAGACAAGATATAAGAATCACTTAACAAGAAGGACCTCCAAAATATACCAGAAGATCAACTCATAAAATTCCATAAGGTTTTTCTTGAATCAGTAGAAGGGGCCACCTCTAGACTTGGCATTAACGTGGATCCAAACCCAAATCCCCGAAATAATCCTAAAGAAAACAAAAGGCCCCGGTGAAAATCAACGCACCAACTAATAAAAGAGGAAGGGAATTACATGATCAATTTGGGCTAGATACAACAACTCTCAAAGAGCTCCTTTTCCCACCCACCAAATTGTTAATAATGAAGATCATTAATTGGAGAATCAGAGGACCAAATGGGAGATCCAAACAGAGGATTCTCCGGAACTACCTAAAAGATGAAGATCCTGATATTCTCTTGCTCCAAGAAACAAAGTGCGCGGGGAAAATAGTCGAGGACATACTCAAAAAATGTTGGAGACACTGAAACTTTTATTACTTGGATTCGAAAGGCACAACATGGGAATTAGATATACTCTGGAACCCTACTACAATAATCCTAGACCAAGGCTTCTCCACACCAAGCACTCTTACATCTCACTACCGAGCTATCATATCATAAAAAGATGGGATGATTACCAATTCTTATGGCCCGCAAAATTTCCAGGACAAGGACCTCTTCCTCAAAATATTTTCATACCTAGGATCTCTAGCAGAGAACAAGTGATGGATAGTAGGAGGAGATTTCAACATTATTCTCACGTTAGAGGAAAAAAGAGGAGGGAAAAAATGCCTAGAACAAGACAACATAAAATTCTAGGAGCTAATAGAACAAATCAATCTAGTCGACATAGAAAATGGCAATGGAACCTACACATGGACCAATAGACGATCATGACACCAACAAATAGCCTATAGGCTAGACCGCTTCTTAAGCTAAAAATACCTCATGCTCGAAGGACCAATGGTAGAGTCCAACATTCTTCTGAAGGCGGGTTTGGATCACTGGCCTGTCCAGTTTTGGATAGATACAATAGCCACGCCTAAGCTCAAACCCTTTAGATTTGAGAAATTCTGGCTAGATACAATAGCCACTTCTAGGAGCTATCCCAAAACTAGTGGAATGATGCAAAGATCCAGAAGGGGACCAAAATGTTATTCTTCCAACAAAATATAAACAAATTAAAACAACAGGTTCACAAATGGAACAAAGAGGTCTTTGGGAACATCTTTCAAGAAAGGAAAATGTTGGAACAAAAACTAGAAGACCTTCAGGATCAAATTATAAAAATAGGCTAGACAGTCACTCAACAACATGAGGAGATCACCATCAAGAGGAAACTAGAAGAAATATACAAGCAAGAGGAAATCCTATGGAGAAATAAATCTCGAGTTCAATGGCTCAAAGAGGGTGAGAAAAACTCCAAATTCTTCCACCCTATGAACCACCCTATGAACAAACGTTTCATAAACCACATTATGAATCTAGAAGATAAGCAAGGAAACACCCTGCTAAATCACCAAGAAATAACGCATGGACTGACAAAATTCTACAAGGATATTCTCTCAGAACCCCTCTTGGATCGCACTCCAGCAATAGAGTGCGTGACTCAAAATATTCCAACCCTTATCTGACCAGAACATAACACGGCTGTCATGAAACCCATAACACAAGTAGATGTGGAACAAGCTGTTCAGGATCTACCCAAAGGAAAATCTCCAGGCCCAGATGGTTTCACTACAGACTTCTTCCACTTTTGTTGGTCAATGCTTAGAGAAGAGGTGTGGCAGTTGGTTGATGAATCACATAGCTCATGCAAATTTCTCCCAACGCTAAATGCCACTTTTCTCACCTTAATCCCCAAAGAAGAGAGGGTCACAAATCTAAAGAACTTCTGGCCAATATCATTATGCAACGTGATTTATAAAATCATCTCCAAGGTCATAGACTTGTGACTCAATCCCATACTCCCCTTCATCATCTCCAAGGAGAAATCAGGGTACGTTGAAGGAAGGAAAATCATGGACAATTTCATCTTAGTCCATGAAATCATTCACTCGCTCAAAACCACCCATACTCTAGGTATGCTACTAAAACTAGACCTTTCAAAATATTTTGACAAATTAAGATGGCAGTATATGAAATCCCTCTTAACAACTTTTGGCTTCAACAATGAGTGGATGTCTTGGACAATGAACCTCATCTCCTCAACATTCTTCTCAATTCTTGTTAATGGAGTTCCCTCTCAACCCTTCTCCCCCACGAGAGGTATAAGACAAGGTGACCCTCTCTCCCCCTTCATATTTTTTACAATGGCTGAAGGCCTGGGCCACTACATCAAAGAATTCATTCAAAATGGTTCTCTTCAAGGCCTTCCTCTGCATGGGTTACAACCAAAATCTTCTCATAGCCAATTCGTTGATGATACAATGCTTCTGAACACCCCCACAACACACAAAGCCAAAAATCTGAGATCTATTCTCAATGATTTCATTGACGCGTCCAAAACCACCTTTAATTTGGCCAAATATCAACTATTTGTTTTCAATACGCTGGAGGCCATCCAACAACACATCTCACAAATAATGAACATACCCATTTGTTCCCTACCCTCTCAATACCTGGGACTCCCTCTCTCTGAATCGACAACCAAAAAAATTTCTTGGGACTCTCTTCTCCTTTCTATCTCCAATTTCCTTAGAAAATGGACCTTCTGCTCCCTCAATCTCCCAGCCAGGATCATTCTCTTAAAGTCATTTCTTCATGCCATTCCTGCCTACCTCTTTTCGGCCCTCGCCACCCCTCAATCCTTCATAAAAAAAATAATAAATTTGCAAAGGAATTTTCTATGGCATGGCCACAACCTGGAAAAAAAGTGGGCTTTGGTCAGTTGGGACAAAGTCTGTAAGCCCAAATATCTAGGAGGTCTGGGTCTTAGGGACCTTGACAAATTAAACAACACCATGAGAGAAAAGATATTGTGGAGATGGCTCAAAAATCGGACTGAGCTTTGGGTAAAATTATGGAAACATAAATACACCACGAATACCCCTCAAGCTCATCTTATTCATATCCAAGACAAAAATCATGCCTCCAACATTTGTAACGTGGCTTGGAAACATTGCCCGTTAATACAAGAACATGCTTTTTGGGAAATTTGTAATGGCCAAAATGCACTATTCTGGACAGACTCCTGGCAACAACTACAACCCCTACAATCCAAAGACAACCTACAATATTACAAAAATCACATCCGGGATCTACCCTCCCTCAAAGTGGAAAAACTATGGTTAAATACCCCCAACAATTCTCTTTGGCATAGCTGGAAAGCAATTCACCAAGATCTCCAAGTGGCAACTGATTGCGATTTGCAGCACTGGAAGCAAATAAAAAATCAAAGGCGAATCCACACAAGCACAAACCCAGATATACTCAGATGGGGTCATACCCCTCATGGAAAATTCACACTCAAAGAGGGATACACTCTATAGGAAACATTCCAAAACATTAAAAAACATCACATATGGGCAATAATATGGAAATTGAGATTCTGGCCAAAAATCTCCACTTTTCTCCGGCTTCTAGTCCAGAAAAATATCTTAACCTGGGACAATCTAAAAAAATGAGGATTCATAGGTCCCTTAATGTGCCACCTCTGTTACCAATAGGAAGAAACCATGGAGAACCTCCTAAAAAATTGCCCGCTTAGTGGGGAAATATGGAATCAGGCCACCCAACTCATGAGAAGAACCCGACGAGAAAACAACATCATCATCAACACAATTAGGAATTGGGGACCCGACTCCTACAAAATTCCTATCCTAAACATAACTTGGAAACTCCTACTAGGATTCATTGTAAGGAAACTGTGGAAAGAGAGGAACAGACGTATCTTTCACTCCCAGACCTCCCCACTCCCTCACCTCTGGACCACCATCCTCTCACATCTTCAGGAAACTCTCTTTCTCCATATGTGTACCCAGGAAGATTTCCCCACTGATCCAAGCGAACTATCTATTCTAAAATACAGGGGCTTCTCTCTGTCAATATCCCCCCCCTGTAGTATCCCATAATAGAAAAATCCTTCAGTCCCTATACTTGGCTTCCCCCCCCATTTGGATTTCAAAAATTTAATTTCGATGGAACCTCCAAAGGCAATCCAGGCAATTTAGGGTATAGAGCGGTCATAAGGAATAGCACAGGCTGAATTCAATTCCTCATTGTAGAAAATATGTGGTATGACATCAACAATTCAATGGAAATATGAGGTCTCATTAAAGGAGTAAAAGTGGCTCTTGACCACAACCTCACTCACCTGATTATTGAAGGAGACTCCAAAGTCATCATCGAACTGGCTACCAAAATCATAAATGGAAAAGACCCAGAAAAATTAACCCCCAACTAGCGTCTACTAGCCCCCCTAAACAGTCTCAAGGCACTTCTCAGGCCCTCTCTAAATCTCACCACCTCTCATATAACGATAAGTGAAAATAAAGTGACAGATACATTAGCCAATGCAGGGGTTGACTCCACACAACAAACCATTTTCATTGACACAAGGCAGTCCCCAAGTTTGCCACTATGGCTCCAATGCACAGAGATATCCCAATAGGACTGCCCCCCTCAGATGGGGTGCCACCTGACCAACATCAGCAGACACCTGGAATGGAGCAGCCATGGGATTTATTAACCCCGACCACCAGCCCACAACTCATAACCACTGCATGGCTCACACCCCATAGATAGTAATGGTAGTGCGCCTGAACATACATGTAGGGTTAATGGCCACTCATGCAAGCCAGACCAGGCATACCAGGCCTAGGGATGTTGTCAATTAGGCTCTAATGGCTAGCCCTCCCGTCAATTCACGGAGTAATAAAAGGGTAATTTCCTTAGTGCACTCATCCTTTCTCCCTCCGCTCTTGGTCATGGTCCTCGACTCATCTGAGCATTTTTCACCATATCCCTCTATTTTTTTTTCTTGGGTGCTCTTTCACCTTACCCTCCCATCACCCTGCTCCTTTGATCCGTCGCCCTCTACAACTGTGTTGTCTTCACTACTCCTTTTCTGTCTCTGGTGAACTGTCACCATTTCCTCGACCCTCATAAGAGTATTCTCTGAAAATTCACTGGCGCCTCTCTGTTCTCGACTCTTTCAATATATCCCAAGCATCCTCTAACCGCCTCTCTTCCCTCATCCCCATGCCTCTACATTTTTTCCATCGTGTCTAGAGAAAGGGGGAAGTCTAAGAGAGGTGCGTGGTACTATATAACCCTCTCTAGGCATGACAGACTTTACCCCTCCCAATTGGATTTCATTGCCCATATTTATAGCCCAAGGCACAATAATGAGGGGCTTTCAGAGGTGCCTCTGTCCTCCCCACACTTTTTCCATGAAATTATCCTGACTAAGGAGGAAGCACCACCATCGTGCGCACACATTCCTGTGGCCACTAGTCTTCTGCCCCCCCAAAAACGCAACCCTCAAGACTCATATTATGGCGATGGTAACTACATGGTGGAGGAGGAAATCCCCTTGACATGGAAGGTGGAGGAGAACATGGTAGTTGCCAACGATAACAAGGAAGAGGATTGGCCCCAACTCTATGAAAATCGCCTCATGGAGGAGCACCTCCAACTTATATTTGAAATTCGACAGAAACAATATGATCAAATGCACTCACAACGCATCCTCGGCCAAAGACTAGACATTCTTTTCGATGCACTAGTGGATCCTCCCATGAGGACTCAATGCCCAACATGTGTCCAATAGTACACCCCTATCTATAATATCCATGGCCATCCAATATCGCTAATGGAGTAAAGTCTCCAAGTTTCCGTTCTTTGTTCAATCTAGTTGTAGGCTTAAATTTTTGGTTTATTCCAATAGCAAACTAAATGTTCATAGAGGCCACCTGCACACTTTCCATACAATTTTGTTCATATATGGTCATATAGGCCACTCACATACTTTCCATACAGTTTTGTTCATGCATCTAGGATGTATAATTTTGATAAGTCAGTTTTGTTCAAACAGTTTCAGTTCATATGATGATGTGTCAAACTTTGAGCCTCTAAGGGCCACTTGTTATGGTTTCCGTTTTGTGGAAGAACATGTGGCTAACACTTGGAAATGTATGGATAACAACTATTATTAATACAAGGAACTTCTTTTATTTACAATTTTTTTTTTACAATAAATACCAAAGATTATAGGAAGTCCCAGTGATTACAGGAAATAGGCAAATTCTTGTAATAATGTAGTTTTTACCACTTTCTCCAAATTCGTTCATCCAAATTCAATTTTCCTCATCAACCATTTAATATTCAATATGGATTTGGCATCATCATTCAAATCTATTGGATATGGAAAGAATCTTGGATTTTGTAATGAGATTGGTTGTGAAGATATTGGGGATATTATGAGCTAATTTCTAGCTCCTAATTTTTAGCAAAATGGTTGTAACCATATGAGAAACTTGTGGATCCAGGAGAAGTTAGTGGATATGAATTTAATATTTGTTATCTCAGTTTCAAGGTAACTTCATGTATAATTAATAGTTCCTTCTTCATTCAAAGGGGGACTCTTAGAGAGACATCAAAATAATGATGGAATAAATTACAATTTCATAAGTTCTTGTTTCATTGTATATTGTAGTTTTATGATTCATGTAAAGTGTAATTAGATTAATTTATTTATGTTGTAAAATAACATTATCACATGTTCTATGAAAAAAGGGCCCACAACAGGAGAATAGAGAACTGCTTAGTATAGATTATTTTTTAGTTTAATTTATTTAATTTCCACAAGTATGATTTAATTCAAGTATTTCTTTTCCCGCAAGTGTGGAGTGTTTCTTTTGAGTTGCAGAATACATAATCTCCTTTGAGCATGAAATTCAAAGAATCAAATAATGTGATTAGGAATGGAGTAACTGTGCATCAAGTAATCCTAGATTACAGAGTATTGTTGTCACTTGTGTTTCTACAATTACCAATAATAATGATTATCAATTCAAGAGTAACCAAGTCTAAGGAGGTCTGAATCTACAAATGGTTTCGAGTTTGTTTTGTATCCTAGAATTATTTTCTTATTACAAAATATATCTTCATTTTTTAGCACAAGATCCTAGTAATCAAATCAGAAGACTAGGAACAAAGTACCTATCATAAAAACAATCATTGATTGTAGAGTGATGTTGTGGCATGTGTTTTAACAATTACCAGCCACACTGATTACTAATTTCATAGTAACCAACCTAAAGAAAATTAATTATGTAATTTCTTCGAAGTTGTTATATTCCAGAGTACTAGGGAGGGACCAATTTTTCACATGAAGTGATTTCACTTCGTAAGTTTACATTCTTCGGGATGATAATAAAATGTAATAGGATTTAGACATATAAATTGACTGACATTTTTGGTGTTGTTTCCAGGGAAGTACTAAAGGAGTTAGTCCTAGAAATTCGTAGTTGTGATTTCTAGTTATTTTTATTTTTAATGTTTTCTATAGTACCAACATTTCAGACTTGGAGGAGTAGAAGTGGTAAGATGAGAGGTAAGAACTTGCACATTTACTTTAGTGAGTTTCTATGAGTCCTCGTCGTGTTGGTAAAATATGTGTAGATTTAAGGATAATCAAGATAAGAATTAAGTTTTTTTGTTTGACCATTAATCATTTATGGTTCATCACACATCTCTTGGATTCAATCAATTGAGTGATCAACCTACATATGGATACCATCAGTCAGACGATCAACTGACACAATACATCAGTCGGTCGAGTAGTCAAGGTGCATGTTGGTTGGATAGTCGACCAATAGTCAAAGATAGTCGGGTGGTGGATCGACCAACCCAACATTCGACTACGAGGTTAAAATATAGTTGGTCAGGTCGAGCATGCTTGTTGAGACAATTCAAAAATTTGGATTTGGAAGAGTTAACTCTAACAATCGACAATAACATATGGACAAGATCTTCTGGATTTTATGGAAGTTGGTTAGATCTTGAGGCTATAAATAACATACCCCTTGGGTCATTTTCATCATGAAAAATAGATCATGCAGATTGATATGTGAAATATGCATTTCCATTTTCTAATCACAGTGTGCTCTGCTTAAGTGTTGTAATGGTGTACTTAGACATCGCCTTTTCTCTTCTAACTTTTTTGTTCCTCTACGATTACATGTAGTACTTTGTTTTCTATTTCATGTCGTGTTCCACCTTATTCCCCAACATTTGTTTTATCAAAAGAATGTTAGGATTGCATGAATGATTTTAGAGGGTAGGGGTAGATTTATTAAAAAAGAAGAAGATAATTTCCAACTACCCCAATCATTTTCACTTGTGGTGTAGTAAGAACCACTATATTCGCTAACCTATTGGCAAGAATATCTACAGGAGAACGAATGCATTTGAAGGTTGAAAAACAAATAGATTTTTAGGAGCTAAAAGGAAAGCACAAACATTCACTAAAGGACAATTAGACACTTTAAGGTAAGTCATGGATTGACATGAATTTGAATTTGAATTTCTTATCCTACAACTCATATTTTAGTGATGTATTTGGTTTTCCATGAACGATTTCCTCACTTATGCTTACATAATTTTTGATCAACATTCTTCCAAGAAATTATTTTTTGATTATGCAATCGTATTTCCATCAAAATTCAGTTGAATATTATTTTTGGAAAACTTTCACATCAATGGCATTTAACATAATGAAGAAATGATGTAAATTGCTACAAATCCATTATTTAATATCTAAAGGCCATATTTAAGATCTAGATATGGGTATTGGATATTTTTAGGGAATCAACTTATTACATCATTAAAAATACACCCATCAATAAACTCACATACTTAAGTCACATTTAAAAAAGAAATGGTCATTTTTAGATTTTTGTAGCAAATTGACTTCAAAAACCTCTTAAAAATAGAGTTGGGATAGTCAATATTTGAGTGACCAAAAGGGAGAATTTTTAAAATATGTTTCTAAGGGAGATATCCCTTGGAATATATTCCAACCCAATTTGAATAACTTCATTTGGGTATTGGATGAAAAATTTATGACCAAATTAATGACTGTTGGTCATAAAATCTGCATCATGGAAATTTTGCATCTTGACTATTCACAAACATATTTAGTATATCAAATAACCAAATATTCAAAACCTATTTATAAGGGAGGAAGGTATTCAATTCTAGAGTAATACACAATTTGAATCACTCAATTTGGACTTCTTATGAAAAAATTATTCACAAATTAGTGATTGTCTATCTTAAAACAACACAACCAAAACTCTGTCTCCTTGGTATGTTCATCATTAGTTTTGAGATATAAAATCACAATACTTTTAAAACTTGTTTGTAGTGTGTATATCTACATTATTCTACTTTAATATCCCACTTGAATCTTGTCGATCAAGCTTCGGACGAAAAATTTATACATAAAACCATGACTGTTGGTCTAGGATAGAAATCCAAAACAACTCTCCCTTGCAGAATTTTCCTCATCAAATTTGATATATGCGATTAGTTCACTTTGAAAACCTATTTATATCATATATATCCCTATGAATCCACTTAAAAATGGATTTGTAATAACTCCAATCAAACATGAAACAAATATTTTATCGTTGAAGTACTGGTGGGTGTAAGATGTGGTGAATATCTACACAAAAGATCTAGCTAGCAAAAGAAAATACACAACTTGCAAAGGTTATAAGAAGAGATAAAAAATGGAGTAAAATAATGAGAAATTGTATTAACCATATTCCACACTCAAAGAGAATAATTTACAATAGATATAGGCTACATGAGTAACTAATGCCCCATAGTAGTGATCTAGAGAGATCCAGACACTCACTGATAGAAACTGAAGTAATCTTCCACCTAGTCCTAGTTAACTGATTCATGCAATCCTCGGTTAATTGAGTCACACGTGTGGAAGTGAGAGAAACACATGCAACTTCTAGTGATAAAAATGAGGTTTCCATGCATGAGTGACTTCCACTAGTCTAACTGAGTGTAACTAACTCTGAACTAAAGAGGAACACCCTATTTTGTAGGGGAATATTCTCTAGAAAGAATATTCTCATCTAAGAAAGAATTATCAACATTTGACTATCAAACTTTGGAAAATAATTCTAGGTGAGTGTGTAATATCTCCAACACTAGGAAGTCTAAGATGGCCATCACTCCTCAATAGGTAAACATAAATTTGTTCTTTGTTTATATTCTTTGAATTTGTTTTGTTTGTAATTGTTTTGTGCATTTCTTAGAAGAAGAATGATTCATCACCTTTATTCTTCCATCATCTTATGTTTTATTGTAGGAAAATGCTAATTTTTTGCAGGTTTCAAGAAGATAAAGGAGGTCATCAAGAAGGAATGATTTTGAAGATGAAATTTTATGAATGAGGGTATGCCATTCAAACATGCAAGCAACGAGAGTATGAAATCATGTCATGATGAATGAACCATTTTCAAGTTCAAATAAGTTGGTTACAAAGTGTTCTAACTGTCTACCACAATATTGCAGAATAATGTTTTCATCAAAATTGCAAGATGGATCAATCTTAAGACAAATGAAAAATGATATGAAGACCAAATGAAGACTAGTGTCCAAAAGAAATCCAGTTCCATTTCCACATCCACAATTCCATTGCTACTATTGATACAAAATACCTACTATTCACCATGGTATTCCCATGTAGTTCATTATTCCGAGCTCAACAATCCATGTATATTAAATTCCAAAATTTCATTTGTTTATGTGGTCATTCTTAAATTATTCATGATACTACTACTACCATATTATGGCTTCAACCTATTTTTCCTTCATGATTTTTCCATACTTTCCTACTTCATTCACTCCTAACCCATACAATAAAATCACTCAGTTCACTTGCATGTTAAGTTACCTCACTATTCTTTTCCCTCAAATAAATTTTATGGTGAATACCTATCTTAGGAATCATCAGACCTTGGAGTGCTTGAAACCAACTTGCTGGTGGGCATTCCTCGGGCATAATAATTTCTAATTGTGAAAACCCCTTTGGGCGCAATAAGACACATCTTATTTTGAAACCCAGATTTTTTATCAATATTGGACCATTATATTTTTTTTATCTATCTCGATCCTTTTAGAGTGGAAAAACATTGGAGGAATCAACTTGCAGGGCCATTTTGGTGGCAGGTCTCAGTTTGGAAAATTTGGGTCTGAAACCTTCTAGGGCCATTTTGAGGCATCAAATGACATTTTTTGGGGTTTAAAATTTCCCAGCATAGATAAGACTCTATAATTCCATTCTACACATCGATACCTTTCCAACAGTGCAAACATAACGTCAATCAAAGCTCGTATGCAAATGTTATGCCTTCAACAAGTTGACCTACCCTATTGACCAGGATGGTACAAGAGTATGCAATGTCGACCCCCGTTACTCATGCATATGGGGCTGGCCACATATGTAGTTTCAAGAAGTTTATAGAAGGTCCAAAAACCTATCACAATTGAGGGTTTAGGAAGTAAAAAACCTACCCTTACATGGATTTTGGGGTACGTTAAATACCGAGAAACTAGGAGGAGAAGGGGTTTCATTATTTTGCAATGAATCTTGTTTCATATCTAAAAAAAACATTTGAGACTAGTATTATATGAGCATAACAGAGGATAAGAGATTATATAGCAACCATACAAGCCACAAGTCAAAGTAAACTCCACAAAGAGTGCCTCTTTCTTTGTACTAACATCATTTCTATACTAGAGAAAAGAGAGCAGAGTAAACTCACCTTCTACTAGGTTTTCTCTTGTATTGGTTTTCCCAGGTCATATCTTATGTTTAATTGTGGATGGTGTGCTTGTATTTTACTATTCTCTATTTTCCACATTTTATCTATTTCATGCATAAGAAAAAAAACCAGTAATTAAATATTCTTGACATCTAAAGGAAAAATAACCTTAATAATAAATATTTCAGTTATTTATCAGATTTGTTTTGGTGAACGTTTCCAGTGGAATATCCATGGCATTTTAAAAATCATATTGGTATAAGAGCAGGTTTTTATTTTGGGTATTTGCGGGAAGTTGCAGGATCTAGGAATCAACTTAATGAGAAGTCGCAAAAAACCCTATCCATGATGGAAAAGTCTGTTCGTAATAACCCTCGAGATCCAACAAAAGATATATTTGAGAGTTTGGAAGAATAATTTTCCAATATTATTCACAATATGAACCTCCTCATGATGTCTCTAGCAGGAAATCTCAGACAGTTCAAAGATGATGGAGGCTCTAAATCAAAGATTTTATCGGAGGGGAAATCAGGAGATTGGGAAGACTCATGAAAGGAATCATGGAAGGAATCTGAGAAAGAGAAACTGGGTTTGAGTGCCATTAACCCTTCACAGTCCCTAGTCAATATGGAAGTGAAAGTGGACATAAACCCATACCAAGGTGATATTGATGCCTTAAAACCAAATTATTGGTTTCAAGAACTATAAGTTTATTTTAGCGTTCACCATATAGATGAAGGGAAAAATATTTCATTTACTAGATTGAATTTAGATGGCCATGCTTTAACTTGGTGGGAAAGCCACATGGAAACAATTAGGTTGGAGGGTGGTCCATGAGTAACTAGGTGGGAGGAATTCAAAACCCTCATAAAGTCCCAATTCTACCTTATCAGGTATGTAGAGGACCAATGGATCCAGTGGCACTACTTCAGATAGAGGCAAGGAAAAAGTGTATAGGAGTACACCAATGAGTTAAAAAATATGGCCATCATGCTGGGTATCTCTCCTAAGAACCCAGAAGTACTCAAGTATTTTGGGGGATTACATAGTCATCTACGAAAGAAGAGAATGCTCTTCTAGCTAAGGACAATGGATGAGGTGTGTGTATATGCATAGTAACTGGAAAACATAGGCCAAAAGAAAGGGTAGCCAAGTGGTTTAAAGTAGAAAGAGCACTAGGAAGCTTCCAAGGAGGGGAAAAAGAAGTGGAAAGGGGGAAAATATGAGAAGACAAAACAACCATTGTACATTAGAGTAAATATACCAAAAACCATTGCAATCATTGCAACATTGATGGCCAGAAGGAGGATAAATGTTGGAAACTACATCTAGAGTTGAACCCAAAGAACTGCAAGAAGGATGAAAATAACAATAACCTTCTAGCCACATATTCAAGCAATCGGGTTGAAAGTAGATTGAATGTGAATGGAAATATTTTTTACACACCTGTGCAAAAGGAGGTGAATATGAGTAGCCTTCATTACCAGGAACAAAAGGAGATGACAAGGTTCTTCCACATCAAGATTCATGTCAATAAGACCAAGATAGATGCTCTATTCGACTTAGTTTCATAGGATAATATCATAACAACGGATCTAGGCAACACGCTTGGATTGAAGGTCCAAGATAATCCTAGCTCCTATTCATTAGTTTGGGTAAATAAGGATGCATAGATTAAGGCAAAAAAATAGTGTAATATTAAATTTGTTGTAAGTGATGATTTTATTGATGAAGTGGAATTGGACTTAGTACCCCTTGATGTATGTGGAGTAGTGTTTGGAAGCCCTTGCATGTATATGAAAGATGTAATATTCATGTGGAGAGCCAACAAATACTGACTGATCAAGGATGATAAGTCCTACATCATTAATGCACATAAAGGAAAGTCAAATATCTCACTGGTAAGTGCCAACCAAGCCAAGAAGTTGAATAATTCTAGTAAGAAATATGTTTTTCTTTTCTTAAGATAAAATCAATCCGATGACAAGTCAGTGAGAGTGAATGAATCCCTGGAGCGGTGTAATAAAGATAAGAAACATTATTTGGACGAGTTACTAAAGGAATACAAAGGAGTTCTAAAGGAGCTTAAAGGGATACTACCCAAGAGGGATGTGGAACACGAAGTACGATTATTTCCAGACTCCCCATTACCGAATATTGGGTTGTACATACAGTCTATTCTATAAGTGAATGAAGTGAAGAAGTAGTCACAACACTTATTGGAGCAGGGTGTGATTCTACTAAGTACCCTATGTTGAAGGAAAATCTCCCTTCGGATAGGTAGATCTCCTCAAAGAGCTAGACTCTTAACTCTAAGATAGAAAATGATTATCATGGTCACTGACTTCCTTTTAGATCTAGGTGGACTAGTGTGTGAGGAGGAAGGAGAAAAGAAGTACCTTTTACTGGTGTTTGTCCCTGCATGCTCTGAGTTGAGCTCCAATATTTCGCTCTTCGATAAGCTCTGTAGACAAACAAAGTACGACCACTTCCTACTCTATCAAGATTAGCCCGAAATAGGTCTATCTACTAAAGAGACAAATTCATGTGAGATTGAACACGAATTAGAAAGAAATAGGCCAAGCAAATTATATTAATGTGGACAAAACATTGCTTACAGCCATAGATGGATTGCAGCAGTTCCGTCAAGTCTTCCTTGTCTAACCCTTGCTCAAAAGATCCACGATTTGAATGAAGATAGATTCACTAATTGCTCCCTATGAGATCATAGGTATCTTGCTTCCAAATAATCTCTGTTCCAACACCACTTATAAGATCATAAGTTTGGTGTGATTCTCCCCTTTTTAGTCCCCTTTCACCATGAGAAAGCTTGCTTATATAGCCTTGGAG
The DNA here is from genome assembly GCA_010110895.2 of Picea sitchensis. Taxonomy (NCBI): domain Eukaryota; kingdom Viridiplantae; phylum Streptophyta; class Pinopsida; order Pinales; family Pinaceae; genus Picea; species Picea sitchensis. Next base: position 86,983 of record SNQJ01S0005716.1, on the reverse strand, counting down.
AGGCTCAACAACTTGAGATATCTTTGGGGTGAGTTGAGGATTTTCCTCCTTCAGTTAGGGATCTTCCCTAAGATCATGGCTTGATTGAAGATTCGAATCCAACTACCTTCTAAGAATGAAAAGATCCTTCCCCCATTCTTCTCAACAAATCAACTGCTGCCCAGAATAGGTAGCTCTCCCTCAAAAGGGCACTCAAAGCATTATAACACTCCCTAGTAGTGTATAGGGGAGAACCAACACTCCTGAGGGTAGGAGAACTCCTGCAAAAGGGAAAATGTGTGTTATAACACTCCTTGATAGCTTATAGGGGAGCGACAACACTCCTGAGAGAGGTATAGGGGAGCGCTCCCCTCCAAAAACTCAGTTTTTTGGGTGCTTTCAGATGGCAAGGGGTTCATAAGCTTGTTGACTCATTTCTCTTCTTCCAAATCAAATGTTTGAGGTGTTTCAAGTGTCCTTCTCATGTTGTTATAGGCACAACATAGGCATCATGGCAGTATGATTTCCTTGACACTTGCAACACTTGTGAGAAAAATGTGATACTTGCGACACTTGTAATGATGACACTTGCGACACTATCGAAGTGAGTAATTTCGATGTGTAACAGATTTCCCCCCAAAGTATGAAGTTAGAAGACAGGAACTGATAACTGAAAAGCTTTGTAGACTTTCAAGCAAGGGTATAGAGGCATAGAACCTGACAGAAGATGCACACAAACATCCAACAAATATTATGACATGTTTCAAACCCAAGGCATGCATACCTATGCTTGGGTGATCAAGACTTGCAAGGTATGGCTGCCATAAAATACACTGCGGATCCATAATTGCATTGATAAAAAGGTATAGCCACTGAAAATACACTGTGGATCTATACTCTTATGACATGAACTGATCGTAGCCACGAAGAATACACAGTGGATATACGAGATGACAAGACATAGCCACAACCAATACAAAGTGGATCTATGTAACAGTATATGTGTCATTGTTCAAAAGAAATTCCATCGCAACCTAGGAAAAGTATATATCAAAGTGATCACTCAACCCAGGGTCTTCTTACCGATCCCGATGTAGTATGAATCTAACCATGTGAATGGATGTCCTGAAGTCGAACATGGCAGAAACCACTTGATTACCGGTCAATGATGAAAACCGTTAACAAGCGCGAGGGAAATCACCATTAATGTCAATGAGTCCCAAGGTACTCTAGTACATTCCAACGAATGTGAATGGATGAGTTGAAGTCAAACATCCATGGAATCATTCGATCGGAGGTCAATGATGTAAACCCACTGTCGAATGTGAGGAGGCCTGCCATTGAGGCATGCAGGTCCCAAAGTACTAATTAGTTTCTAAGTCTAGTCCCTAGATAATGTGTTGAAGTTGACAGGAATAGACTCGTCGAAGGAGGGCCTTGATGTATCCCCCATCAGCGACACGAAACAGACATAGAGATGTAATTGTTAGATCAAATGAACATGGACTAACACAGGTATTGAGACAAGATATTTGTGATGGCTGACTCTTGAGGTGGATAATTCCCTTGAACACTAAGGCACAACAACAGAAACATGACATGGACCAAAACTTGATGATGCAGTGGATGCTGTGACTTACGTCAGGTGACCTAGAGGAGTGAAATAAACTCAAAGGATTGGCTCAGTGTAGAGGTTCAACGGATTATAATGCGTGCAAAAGACAAAGTGTCGTGTTCAAGGGTGACTCTAAGAGTTACTTGGTAATGTCTTCAAAAGGAAACTTCTTGGCTTGCTTCTTTCAATTTTCCCCCCATCCAGATAGACGAGTACCTCTTTTTAATTTAACGAGCTCGAGGAGGATAACACATGCTCAATAAAACTCACCTTCGGTAAGTTCCTCTTCCTTTGTTTAACGAACTGGAAGAAGTAAGGGTTTGATCCCATATGGGCCTGTCGATGTTTTGTTTAGCGAGTCCAAAGACAGAAAACTCGAAGGTTTTTTATGATTATAGAGTCTGGAAAAACACTTAAAAGAGAACTCTCTCAGTTCCTTTTTCATAAAGTATTCTGACAAGACCGAAAAAGAGATAAACTATCGCTCAACAGATGTTTTCTTCAAATACTTTAACGAGTGTGAAGAGAACAAGGTCGCTCGGTAATCTTTTCATGTTTAGAGAGTCTAAAAAGAACTTAAAGATGACTCCAGTGTTTTCCTTTTTCGTAATGTTAGTCTTGCGAGGCCAAAAAAGAGATAAATTATTACTCAAAAGACGCCCTTTCAAACCGTTTAACGAGTGGGAAAGTAAGCAAGATCACTCGACAATATTTTCATGTTTAGAGAGTCTAAAAAGAGATTAAAGGAGAATCTAGGGGGTTCATTTTTTGTGTATCCATACAGGTCTGAAAAAGAGATAAAAGTCTACCTGGATGCATTCTCATATATTTACGAGCACGAGGAAGAACAAAGACTAAGCTCGGTATGCCGCTAGCTTGAAAGCTAGTGGCTTAACTCCAGAAAGATCATCAAAGGCTGGAGACATGCCCTCCAAGCTTCAATTCATTCACCAAAGGAGAAGTGTGGATGAAAAGAAGGTTCAAGAGAGGTGACTGTTTCATTTTTTAATGAGCTTGACATGGGAAAAGAACCATGCTCAGGACCTCTATTTCATTTTTTAACGAGCTTGCCATAGAGAAGAGAAACTATGCTCGTGGTTTTGTCTGGATCATGGCTTCCAAGAGGATAATGCTCTGGAAGGGTACCATGTCAATGGAGAAAACGTGGTCATGGCCTCCAGGAGATCTTTGGTGGATGGAAGATAAGTACTCGAGAAGGGACACATGTTGAGGGCCGTGATAGGAGTAAGGAGATTAGGCTCCAATAATCCGACCAAATAAATCAGCATGTCCACTACCAGATCCAAATCATCAGAAGTGGAAAGCATGAGAGATGATGAAAAATCAACACCAGGAGGGGAGATAGACGGTACATTTGCCCGAATTTCTTCATGAGGGGGAAGAAAAGAGGATCGGTGACAATTATTATCCCGAGGTAACTTGTCAATGCAAAACATTTCCGGAATAGATTCATCCAAAGGAAAAGATATGGAAATGTAGTTGATCGTAGACGACAAGGAACTCAACCGTGATTGCAGTGAGGAACCGTCAAGTGTCGATGAGGGAGAAGCGAATGGGATAGAAACGCATGATGTTTCAGCTGGACTAAGTGGCACGGTGTCACTTAGTGCATCGAATTCCAAAGGACAAGGTACAATCTGAGGGTCAGATGATCCCAAAGATTGATAATCCGCGGTCGAAATCATATCGACAATGACAATATGATGTGTAGTTGGTGGAAGTGGTGTAGGGAAGGTACCCATGAGGCTAGAATATTTCAGTAAGCCAACACCAACACTTTCATACGTGATCCTGTGGTCTCCCAAGAAAGGAATATTGTTGGTAGTGGGAATGTGAGCATCGGTCGTGCAAAAATCCAACTGATCGACAGTGACAAATTTTCCCTTGTGAGGAAATTGTACACATCGGAAGACCGACGAGGCAACGACAGTCATAGCATAAAACCAACTTCTTCCAAGTAACAAGTTGTAATCGAGGGGAGCATCGACCACCTCGACATCGACAGTAATAGTTTTTCCACCCAATTGGATCGACATGGATTGTAAAATCCCATGGGGATGAAAACCTCTCCCATCGAAGGTGCATAACATCATTGGGGATTTGTTGAGTGCTGGTGATTTTAAACCTTTCCAACACGCTAAAGACACGACACAAGTTGAGGCTCCCTCATCGAGAATAGTTCGATGGATTTGTTGATTGTGAACAACAACATCAACTTGGAAAGAAAGTTGGTGGGAGAGTCGAGACGCATAATTATCCAGGTTAAACATGATCTGATTGGACGACTCAGGATCAACAACACCAAGAGAGGTCACGAGCGTTCTACGTTGACTGGGACAGTGCTGTAGAACTTCTAACCCAGATATAGCACACGGTGCTTGAGCCAAATCTTCAACAGTGTTGTAGTTTTGGGCAGCACGTGAACTAGGATTAAAGGTAGCTTTGCGGATAGTGCTCTTAGGAGGGCGTAAGATAGAGTCGAATGTGGGTTTTTCAATCTGAAGTGGTCCAGACGGAGGATTAACCGATGGAAGACTAATGGAGGATGATGATGGATCTGGTAAAGTGTCGGCACCGTTAGTGTCTTTTCCTTTGTCAAGGTTACCTGGTGTGTCATAGGTCTTAGAGAGAGTGGTCAAATTGCTCCCATTAAACATATAAATATGTGCACTCGATGAGGCCTCATCATTAGGTTCGCTAGAACTACCCCTAGGAGAGGGGGTTTGAGCAACCATGGATTGTTGCTATGGAAAAGGCTGAGTAAGCACAGCGGGTTGTGACTTCCCTTGGAAAATTTTGGCCCCTTCATTGCAAAGTAGACAATCTTGAGTGTAGTGATCGTCACCACAAATGATACACGAGAATTTCAGTTTCCGTTGTGGTTTCTTTTCTGTAGCAGGTGTTTGATTTTTGGGTTGTTCATTATTATTTTTTGATTTATTCTTTGTCTTATTCTTACCTCCAGATTGTTGTGAAGGGGCAGATTGAACTGCCCCTTAAGAAAGAAAATGCTTATCATGGTCACTGAATTCCTTTTAGATCTAGGTGGACTAGTGTGTGAGGAGGAAGGAGAAAAGAAGTACCTTTTACCGGTGTTTATCCCTGCACGCTTCGAGTTGAGCTCTAATATTTCTCTCTTCGATAAGCTCTGTAGAAAAACAAAGTATGAACACTTCCTACTCTATCAAGATTAGCCCGAAATAGGTCTATCTACTAAAGAGACAAATTCATGTGAGATTGAACATGAATTACAAAGAAACAAGCCAAGCAAATTATATTAATGAGGACAAAACATTGCTTACAACCATATATGGATTGCAATAGTTCCGTCAAGTCCTCCTTGTCTAACCCTTGCTCAAAAGATCCACGATTTGAATGACGATAGCTTCACTAATTTCTCCCTATGATATCATAGGTCTCTTGCTTCCAAATCATCTATGTTCCAGTACCACTTATAAGATCATAAGTTTGGTGCGATTCTCCCCTTTTCAGTCCCCTTTAACCATGAGAAAGCTTGATTATATAGCCTTGGAGAGGCTCAACAACTTGAGATATCTTTGGGGTGAGTTGAGGATTTTCCTCCTTCAGTTAGGAATCTTCCCTAAGATCATGGCTTGATTGAGGATTCGAATCCAACTTCCTTCTAAGAATGAAAAGATCCTTGCCCCATTCTTCTCAACAAATCAACTGCTACCCAGAATAAGTAGCGCTCCCTCAAAAGGGCACTTAGAGCATTATAACGCTCCCTAGTAGTGTATAGGGGAGTGCCAACACTCCTGAGGGTAGGAGTGCTCCTGCAAAAGGGAAATTGTGTGTTATAATGCTCCCTGATATCTTATAGGGGAGCGCCAACACTCCTGAGAGAGGTATAGGGGAGCACTCCCCTCCAAAATCTCAGTTTTTTGGATGCTTTCAGATGGCAAGAGTTTCATAAGCCTGTTGACTCATTTCTCTTCTTCCAAATCAAATGTTTGAGGTGTTTCAAGTGTCCTTCTCATGTCGTTATAGGCACGACATAGGCATCATGGCAGTATGCTTTCCTTGACACTTGTGAGAAAAATGCGACACTTGCAACAATTGTAATGACGACACTTACGCCCCTATTGAAGTGAGTAATTTCGATGTGTAACACCCTACCTTGTGGGTCACCCACCATAATTGTTCCTAAGAAGGATGGGACTTAAATGTGTATAGATTACATGGAATTGAACAAGATTACACTGAAGTATCGATACCCTCTTCCATGGATTGATTATCTATTGGAATAGGTGCAACATGCTAATTACTCCACTAATATGGATTTGAAATCATGATATCACTAGGTATGAGTCAAAGAAGAAGATACCTGGAAGACTTCCTTGAAGACAAGGCAAGGTTTTATGAGTGGTTGGTTATGCCATTCAGTTTATGCAATGGATTGGATACATTTATGAAACTAATGAATGATGTTTTATACCCTTATCTAGATTAATTTGTTATTGTTTATTTGGATGATATACTGGTTTATAGAGATACCTGGGAGGAGCACATCTCACATTAATGCAGGTGTTAGAGACTATGAAAAAGCACCAACTTCTAGTCAATCTCAAGAAATGAGAGTTTGATAAGTAATATTTGGTGTATTTGGGGTATGTGATCGGTGGAGGGGAAATCAAGATATATATTGCAAATATGGAGGCCATTATGAAATGGCCAATTCCTACAAATTTCACCGAATTGATGATTTTTTTTTGGGAAAGAAAATACTTGCAGAAGTTTTTAGCTTCATTTTTAGTAGTAGATGCACCACTCCACGCCTTAACAACCAGTGGTAAGAGTTTCTAGTGGGGGAAGAATCAACATAAGGTATTTGATGAGCTAAAAATAAATATCAGTAAAGCACCAGTGCTCACACTACCAAACTTATAGAATCCCTTTGAAGTGGAGATATATGCAAGTGGGTATGCCATGGGAGAAATACTGATGCAGGGAGGAAGTACCATCTGCTATCATTCTGAAGTATTTTATGGGGTGGTTCTCAAATAGCCTACCTACGATAAGGATATCTATGGCTTGGTACAATATGTCAAAAAGTGGAAGCACTATCTGATGGGAAAGGAGACCGTTATACACACAGATCACCTGCTACTATAGTATTTACAGGCCTAGAGTAAGCTACAACAAACTAGGCATTACAACAGGATGAGGTTTTTACAACAATTTCATCTAGTCATCAAGTATAAGAAGGGTAGCACAAATAATTTGGAATACATTCTTTCATGGCCACCCATATCCAATATTACAGCTTTGGAAACTCTGATGCACATGGAGCCTTTTACCCATGATGCATACAAAGAGGCATACACAGAAGGTGAGGACTTCAATGAGGTGTTTCAACAACTATAGGGACAAATTCATATAGAATAAGGTGATGGCAATGATGAATATCATTTCTAGAATGGTTTACTCTACAAGCTCGACAAGCTCTGTGTTCCTAAAGGTGAATGATTGCAGCTTATCAAAGAGGCTCACACCTCCATGGTTACAAGACATTTTGGTGTTGGAAATACATTTTCCAACTTACAGAGGTATGTGTATTGGCCCAAAATGAAAGAATATATAACACAATGTATTAGAGGATGTATATGTTGGATTATTAAGAGGGGGGGTGAATCAATAATAGCGTAATTATAATCCTTTTTCTCCAAATAATCCAAGTGTTATATCAATGTAGAATTATTATCCAATAATGGGCAATGAGAAATGAAAAATCACACACATACACAGTACACCAGTGTTTTACGTGGAAACCCAAATCGGGAGAAAACAACATAATTCTTTATCTTATATGTCTTGAAGAATTACATTCATTGGAAGCACCAACTTCCTTTGTTTTCTAGCTGCAACTAGAAGGAGGCTCCAACCCCCTTGTTTCTCAGGATACAAACTGAGGGAAGCTCCAAATCCCCAATTCTCTAGCTACAACCAGAAGGAGGCTACAACCCCCTATGTTCTCCAGCTACAACCGAAAGGTGGCTACAACCACCTTTCCTTGCCTCGTCCAACTTCCCTGAAGTAGAAGTATAATGATGGAACCATTGTCACACTATAACTGTGGGATATACCGCTGTAAACATGTACCAATAAACCGCAACCATGCATCAACCCGTACCTCAACCTGTAATCGACCTGTACCATAAACAAGTGCATCAACCATGCACCAACCTGTACCAAACAATATGTAATCAACCTATACCATAAACAAGTGCAACCAACCATGTACCAAGTATGTACCAATCATGTGTCAAGTACTCATCAACTATGACTCATCAATATGTACCAACATAATCAACTATACACCTCATGTATGTGCCAACTCATCAACAACTTGTCTCAACCATGTACCCAACTTGTACCTCAACCAAAAGCCCTCATCAATTTCATCATCCAAATATGATTTGTAACTCTATAATAGACCTGGTGTATATGATCACATACCTGCAAATATTCCTTAAATTTAACAACAAGAGACTATCATTTTCATCAAACGTTTCTTTAGTCTCACAAGACTAGTTTTGGATTAGTCAACAACCCTAACTTGAAATAATCACAACTTTGTACCTATAATGAATAAAGATCTGAAACTGACAAACAATGTTCTTCAGTGTTTTTAATACAATTTCTCCATGTTTCACTACTTGGAACCTCTCATAAAAGGATTTATGGAAAACATGGCACACCTTGCTGAATTCTGGCTTATTCTAGAGAGCCACCTTGTAGACCATTCCCCACATAGAATATTTGTTGAATTGATATGAAACTGTTATAAAACATACTATAGTATGTACTCTAACCAGCACATTTTTTCTTACTTAATTTGGATCTGTTATAAATAAGTTATGACGTTTTTACCTGAAACACCTATTTTTGACTAGTTTCAAGACTAGCCACAAACCCTATTTTCCACGGAGTGTAACGCCAAAAATACAATGAACCACGAGATGAATTTTTTATCATAGATACTTGGATATGTTTACTCAATGGAATATAAATTTCATGGTCTGAATCATTCTAGAAAAAAAGTTATTATGAAAATGGTGAGATGACCTGAAAAAAAACATACCTTAGAAAGCATCATCAAAAGAATTTATCCTTCCTTGAATTCCGGCCTTCTTTTCTTCAATTTCCTCAGAAATTCGGCTTAGATATCCTTTGGTTACCTCAGACACCTATAGGTATTTAATATTCTCAAGTTTTTCTTAAATGAGAGAGCCTTGCCTCTTATTTATACTCTCCAAGTAACTTCCTTAAAAACCTCTTCTAGGTCACTTTGCCCACTTTCCTTAGTTTAGGGCTAACCCACTTCTAATTTCTCCATTAAATTTATTATTGAATTAATTTATTTTGTATTCACTTTGAATTATATTAAACTCATCACTTCACTTTATTATTTACCTTTTAAAATCTCTTAAACCACTTTGACTACTTTGACCTTTTGGGGCTTCTAGATGACATATGAGGGTCCTGCAACTTCATAAGGCCATAACTCTCAAACCACGAGGAGTTATGTGACACTCCACATACCAACAGAAAGGGAATGAGATGTAATATCCATATATAATAGTATTACATGAAAATATATCAAAACACATATAGTTATCCATCAAACAAAATTGGGTCCATTACCGAAACCTGGGTTCTCCAACTTCTCATGGCCATAACTCTCTAATCGTGAGGGGTTATGTGACATTTCACATACCACCGGAAATGGAAAAAAAAGAACTATCCATCTAGGATAGTTTCAATAAAAATTTCACTAATGTTCATCTCATTATTCCACAAATAATCATGGGTTCTCTAACCATACTTCTAGGATAACTCAATCCACAAAGCGTCTTCCCGTGAGGGATTTCACCATAAGGGGACCACTTTGGATTTCATAAATTTCTACTTATTATCAACCATGAAAAGACAATAATGAGTCATATTTACATCAAAAAATATTGGGTCCATTACCCAACCTTTGTTCTACGGGTCTTTCTTCAAGGGTTGACATCAATGACAACCAACCTTAATCAACAATCTCCCCCTTTGGCATTGATGGCAACACTCTGATGCAATACTAAAATCATATCACTCATGCTTTCCCTGGAACCATGCCTCTGTCCTCTGACTCTATCCTCTCCATCTGATAAATCTCTCCCCCTTTATCATCAATTGCAAAGGTATCTTTCCATCTGGGGTTGCTCCTCTTGACTGAATTGTCCTCTTATGGTGCTTCCTCATGTAAATATAAGACATATAAGATAAGCATTCAAAAATAATTTATTTTGGAGTAGAAATAACCCCAAGTCTCTGGTGAAGATATTCAAAGGATTCTCGTGGAAGTGGTTTTGTGAAGATGTCTTCCACTTGTTCTTTTGTGCCCACATACTCAACTCTGATGTTCTTTTCTGCAACCTGCTGCTGTAGAAAGTGATACTTTATTGGAATGTGCTTCGTCTTGGAGTGCATCACCAAGTTCTTCAAAATATTGTTGGCTCTTATATTATCACAATAGATTGGAATGGGCTCATCATACTCAACTTGTATATATGTCAGAGTTTGTTTCATCCAAAGAACCTGTGTACAACATGATGCTGCTGCAATATACTCTGCCTCGATTGTAGATAAAGATACTGATGATTGTTTCTTGCTTAGCCATGATACTAAACACTCACCCAAGTAGAATTTTGCTCCAATGGTGCTTTTTTGGTCATCAATACAACCTGCCCAATCTTCATCTATGTAGGTAATAAGTGATAGATCCATTCCTTTTGGATACCATAATCCAACCTCTTCAATTCCTTTGAGATATCTGAAAATCTTCTTCACTACTAACACATGTAACTCCTTTGGTGCTGCTTGAAATTGTGCCACCTATCCAACTGCCTACATTACATCTGGTCTGGATGATGTCACTTATAGTAGGCTGCGAATCATTGACCTGTATTGCCTTTGATCTGTAGACTTCGAATCATCATATTTTCTCAACTTGCAACTGGTTTGCATGGGAGTGATAACTGGTTTGCAATATTCCATTCCGAACCTTTTTAACATTTCTATGATATACTTGGTTTGAGAAATAAAGATTCCTTGGCTGCTTTTACGTATCTGAAGTCCCAAAAATAAGTATAGTTCTCCAAGTAACGACATTTCAAATTCATTCTGCATATCTTTTGCAAATTTATGGCTTAACCTGTCATCATCACTACCAAAAATAATATCATCAACATAAACTTCAATTAATAAAATATTACCTTCACTTACCTTAATGTAGAGGTTGTTGTCTGCACTTCCTTTTTTGAACCCTGCCTACTGCAGATACTTATCCAGTCTAGAGTACCATGCTCTAGGAGCCTGCTTTAGACCATATAAGGCCTTCTTTAATTTACACACATAATCTGCATTCTTTGACAAATGAAATCCTTCTGGTTGTTCAATGTAGACTTCTTCTTCAAGTTCCCCATTTAGAAAATTTGATTTTACATCCATCTGATATACTTTAACATTTTTGGAGCATGCATAGGCTAAAAGCAACCGGATTGCTTCCATTTTGGCAACTTGGGCAAATCTCTCTTCAAAGTTGATTTCTTCAATCTGTGCATATCCTTTACATACCAATCTAGCTTTGTTCCTTGTAACTTGTCCATCTTCATTTAATTTATTCCTGAAAACCCATTTTGTGCCAATCACATTCTTATTCTTTGGTCTTGGAACCAGTTCCCAAGTGTCACTTTTCTCTATATGATCCAATTCTTCATTCATGGCCTTATTCCAACATTCATCCTTGTTGGCTTCTTCAAAACAATTTGGTTCAATTGTAGATAAGAGTGCTAGGTGTGTTTCTTCTGGTGAAAGGATTTTTCTTCTAGTCTCAACTCCTACATCTTTGTTTCCAATAATTTGATCCGAAGGATGATTCTTCTGTACTCGTTTGCTAGGTGTCTTTGGAGATACTTGCTGAACTTGATCTTCTGTTTCTATCATATTCTGTTCATCTTCCTCTTCTACTTCATCTTCTGCTTCTGCTTCTTCTAAAAGTTGTTCCATTGGTTTGTTTTCTTCTTCCTTTGATTCTGGTCTGCCTGTTTCATCAATTGTTACGTTGATGCTTTCCACAAATTTGTTCAATCTTAGATTGTAACACTTGTATGCTTTCCTTGTACTTGAGTAACCAACAAGTAATCATTTTTCCACACGAGAGTCAAACTTTCCCATTCCACCATCTTCTCTTTTGATGTAGCATTTTCTTCCAAAAACTCCGAAGTGCTTCACATTTGCTAGTCTTCCTTTCCATAGCTCGTAGGGATTTTTATGAGTGTTGTTTCTGAGCATTACTCTGTTTTGAATGTGAACTGCTGTATGCACTTCCTGTGTCCAAAATACATCTGTCAATTTGGAATCTATTAGCATTGTTCGAGCCATTTCCTGTACTGTCTTGTTCTTTCTTTCAACAAATCCATTATGTTGAGGTGTCCTAGAAATGAAGAATTGCCTTTTTATTCCATGACTGTTGTAGTAGTCCATAAATTCCTTTGAAGTGAAATCTCGTCCATTATCATATCTGTTAAGCCCTAATATTGGCTCTTTACCCCTTAATTGGGGCATATTAGATTAGTAATGTTATTTTATTTATGTCGGATTTAGGCCATTAGTTGTAAATTAGATTAGTAATTTTATTTTATTTATGTCGGATTTAGGCCATTAGTTGTAATTATACCTCCTAGTCTCCTATATATACCAAGGAGACATTTTCATTTTGAATCATCTTGTACTTGAACATTTAAGTGGGGTAAAAGGAGGT
>SNQJ01S0005716.1:38931-74493 GCA_010110895.2 Picea sitchensis | reverse complement strand
TAATTTATTTTGTATTCACTTTGAATTATATTAAACTCATCACTTCACTTTATTATTTACCTTTTAAAATCTCTTAAACCACTTTGACTACTTTGACCTTTTGGGGCTTCTAGATGACATATGAGGGTCCTCCAACTTCGTAACACCATAACTCTCAAACCGTGAGGAGTTGTGTGACGTTCCACATACCACCAGAAATGGAATGACATGTAATATCCATATATAATGGTATTACCTACAAATATATCAAAACTCATACCGTTATCCATCAAACAAACTTGGGTCCATTACCCAAACCTCGGTTCTCCAACTTCTCATGGACATAACTCTCTAACCGTGAAGAGTTATGTGACATTCCACATACCATTGGAAATGGACTGACAATAAATGCCCATATAGGATAGTTTCACTAAAAAATTCACTGGAATTCATCTCATTATTCCACAAATAATCATGGGTTCTCTAACCATACTTCTAGGATAACTCAATCCACAAAGTGTCTTCCCATGAGATATTTCACCATAAGTGGACCACTTTGGAGTTAATCCATTTCTACTTATTATCAACCATAACAAGACAATAAGGATTCATCTTTATATCAAACAAAATTGGGTCCATTACCCAACCTTTTTTCTACGGGGCTTTCTTTAAGGGTTGGCATCAATGACAACCAACCTTAATCAACACTTTTTACCACAAGGGTTACTTGGACAAAGGTTTAAATGAAGTATATCCCATACCTTTCAATGAAGTAACACATGGAAATGAACAAGAACATCGCTACCTTTTTCTCTATAATGATGCCTTAAAAAAAGGAACAAAGACTACCTCATGAATCACGTTTTGAAGGTGAGCAATTCCCTCAAATTAAATTAGTGGTTACAACCCATATAATTCTATTTCAATATTAATGAAGTGAATGGAGCATAGATAGTTTATTTTTCCTACTTAAATATGGAATATTATTCTTTGACATGGTGGGAGAGTGATGTGGTAGGTTGAAGACTTGAAATTGAACCACTAGTGACTCACAGGGGCATGTTCAAAGACTTTAATAAGTCACATTTCTATCCCATTGGAAATGAGGAGGAACAAAGGGTATAAATTATCTACCTCAGGGAAAGGTAGGGACAAAATGTATAGGAATACACCAAAAAAAATTTGCAAGAGAGAAATTTAGTGGGGTATCTCATTGACATGCCCAAAAGTGCTGATTAAATATTTGGAATTGGATTACATAGCCATATTTGAAGGAAAGTGATTCTCTTCAAAACAAATATCATCAATGAGGCATGTTTTCAAGATCAATACATTATTGAGGATAATAATAAGATGCAATCCAATGCATAAAAAAAACACCAAATAATAAGGGGAGTCTAAGGAAGGATGAAAAAAATGAAAAATAATAGAAAGAATATGGTAGATACTACCCAAAAATATCCAGATTCTAAACCCCATTGCAAACATTGTGATATTAAGGAAAATTTAAAGGAAAAATGATGAAAGTTGCATTCACAAATTCACCCAAAGTACCACAACCAACGAAAAAATAATGATTTATTAGTAATTCAAATTCAAAACTAGAATTAGAGTAGTTCCAATGTTAAAAAAATGATATCCTGCACACCCACCCACAAACAGGTAACCCTGAATATTTTAAGTCTCGAATAGAAATGAGAGATATCCAAATTATTCCATGTAAAAACTCAACTCAAGGAAATAATGGTTGATTGTGTTTTTTATATTGGTTCATAGTCAAACTTAATATTACCCCGACTAGGAGAAAAACTAGGAGAAAAAATTAGGCTGGAAGTGTAAGACCATCGTTTTAAGGCTCTATCCTTGAGGGACTTTGGGTACCTCCATTGAATAATCACTTTAGTGGTCATTGAATAATAGAGACAGATGGAACATGAAGTTTGTTGATTGGACGAGTTGGTTTCGGTACCTTTGTACGATTTCTAGGCATGTTGTAGACTTATCAGGAACACTTGCACAAAGGTAGGGTGTGACACATACATTGTGAAATATTTGATTGATCACGACAGTATTTTGTAAGGTTGGATGAGACTGAATTTGGTAGTATTTCATAATGGCAAGGCATGCCTAATTGTCAGATGAATTGGAAAATAAATTTGGCTAAGTATGGAAATCAGATAAGAGTTTTTACTTGCGGTTTCTTATATAGACTGCACAATGACTTAGACAATGAGCATTCCTTGGTTCATGGGAACATGAGTAGAATTCCTTAACTTGGGGTGCAACACCATAGTTTATAGGTAGAAGTTCCTATATATTTGAGTTCATGTTGTAAGTTAAATGGACATATGCCTAGAATGAAATGCAACACAAGGAAAGGAAAGGAGTGCTTTGCATGTCATTCAAGCAAGATATTTCACCATATGACACATAATATAGTTGAAACACCTTGGGAACAAAATCCATACCTATGGACCTTATAAGGGGCTCAAAGACTTGGAATACAGAGTGAGGGATTGTGGATTAGGTACACTTTGAACATGGAGTGCATTGAAAGTCACCTTGGAAGAAGGAAACTACAAGGAAACATCCACTATATAAAGAGGATGCCTGCATTTTTGAAATAAACATTGAATAAGAATCATTCATACAAGGGTGGACAAGGCGTTCTATGATTGTTTTAAGTATAGGTTGGGATGGTAGACTACTTGCATGCTAGCTAAGTGAATTGTAGAAGATTTAGGATTTGCAGGAGGTAGACCTAGAAATTCTTCAGGGGTTGCATTTTGCAAGTCTTTTAGGAAGTAGACAATAGGTAATATTTCCTTAGATTGATTATACATTTTTTATAAAGTTACACACAAAAGGCCACACTCCCTTGTTACATCTTTGTAATGTTCTTCAAGCTAATAAATTTAAGGAACCTGCCTTGGGTTCTGCCCATACATTTGCATTGTGTTCTCTTTTTCATTTTTTATATATTACTATTCATTGCATTATATTAAATGGATAAGTGTCATTGAATATTGGATAGCTATATCCCTCGGGGTTTAGAACAATCAGTGATGGAGTGTACTATTAAGGCACTCTATTATGTGAAGTCACCAGTTTGAAACCCTCCACTAGCCTTGTGTGTCATGTGAGAGGCCACATTAGCATGCATGGGGTTATAGTGGTAGCATTTGGATAACACGACCATGTGTTATGCGAGTACATGCCCGACTAGTTGTTGATTTCCCTAGTTAAAAAAAATATTGGATAACTATAATATATCAGGGATCATTTAAGGCCACAATTGGATGTATTCCTATTATGAACTTTGTTTTATTGTACTTAGTTGAAAATCTACCCAACTATCGCTTAAGGTGTAGTTATGGAAAAATCTTGAGTGAAGGGGCATAGTTTAGTTGTAGTAGCTGCAAGTCAGCCATGCCCCTATTGCTAAGGAAAGTGAATGTTGCATGACCTCAAGTTCCACAACAAAGTTGGGAAATTCCAAGTTTGCAAAGAAAAATTCAGATAGGACTATAGGTCCATGACAGTTGGTATTAGAGTTAACATGGGAACTCTTCACCTCATTTTAAAAGGAAATAATTGAGTGGAATGGACCAAGCTATTTTCATAATTGTGTGGAAACTCTTCGCCACATTTGGACAAGCTTGAGGCAGAACATAATCTTTTGGGACAAATCTTGTAGTTGACCACAAAGTTACTTGAAGACAATTGGAGCATACTTAGTGCCTTGGCTCAACATGACACCAAGATAGTTTGTCTATAGTGAAGGTGAATCAATTATTTGAAGGATTGGGGGATTCTTTTTCCATGTCTATGTGTAACATGGATGGTGCAGAAGAAGAGCCGACGAAGTCAAGGATGGAAGGTGTAGTGGAAATGTTTGTAAAATTGTTATTAAATTACATCAAGGTGTCCCGGTGGTGAAAAGAATGAGATAAATCCTTGGAAAAGAGCTTTCAATTTATGAAAAAGTTTCATCCTAAGTTAGGATCACTCATGAGGAAGGATACCCAAGATGATGGTGACCTCATAGTAAGGAAGCAACTAAAATTTCCTAAGTCTATAAGTAAGGTTGTTGATTGTTTCCATTGTTACTATAACCATTTTACCATGGATTTTCCTTTGAATATGAAGTTAAAATAATTGGAAGAATTCCAAGTGCAATTGACTTTGAAGGAGAATCTAGAAACCTTGGAAGGTGTCTTGGAACAATAGAATTCAAATGAAACAATTGAGATTTTGGGTTCTTTGACAATATTTTTAGGCATGGTCATGATAGTAGGAAAGGAACAAGAGTTCATTGGAAAGGCAAAGGAATCACCCATGGCACACTTAGACAATTTGATTAGCTTATTGTGCCAAGATTTGTGCATCATTCATATAGTAAGGATGTATTGAGAAGTTACCAACAAGATGTTTTCCTTGATCATTATTCAAGGTATTGTGAGACCTTGTAGCAAAGGACATGGAGATTTTTCATTTGATGGAGGATAAACACATTGATCTTCAAGAGGGAGTTTTATGTAGTCTTTGGTGGAAAATAGTTCAATGAAGTCATTTTAATGGAAATTTATTAGGTCAAATCCCATAGTGGATTTTGGAAAAATTATTGACAGATGTTTTGGCGATGAACTTAGTAGGAACCTACCATCTTCCTTTCGCTGATAAATTCCATAGGTAACTCATTTCCCATAGGGTCTTCACTCATTGAACATGTGATATAGAACTTGCATTTATGGGAGATTAAATAATACCCTTAATTTCACTACATATTGATAAATACATTCCAAAATCCTTTTGTTAACCCCCCCCTCCTAATACATATTTAAAAAAAAGCCCTACTTTTAGTTGATACCCCTTTTTAGACCACCAATACCTATAAAACCCTTGATACCCCACATATATCCCCCTAATACATATAATATATTTGTCAACAAGGTGAAGCACCCATATCAATACCTAGGAATAGGTAGTGGATCCTAGAGTATTGGTAATGGTGCCAAGTTTAGTGAAGGGTTGGACATAAGAGAAATATTGTTTTATTAGGAGGATGAAACTTTCAACATAATTAGTTAATGTTGGACATCCTCTTCTACACATTGGGGTCATATAGGAAATTTTTTGTCCAAAAGGTATGACAATGGGAATGGAGGCCCCAATGCATTGGTTGCTTAAATAAATTATTAATATGTAGGAGGAAAACTGACATATTTCAAGAAGAGGTCTTTCAATTTGACAACTTTGAGGAAGATGTCCCACAATTTGACAAATTTGAGGAAAATGTGGAAACCTCTCCTTTGTTTAGTAATAACAATAGTGCCAAAGTAGTAGATGCTTGCTTGGGGGAGTAGGACAATTCAGTTCTAAGTGGACAGATGGAGACAATGAATGAGTCGACCAAGGAAATGTGTGAATTTGACTTGGATGGTTCAGAATGATAATAAGACCAAGCTAAAAAGGAGGATGCTCACCCACTTTCACGTCTAAGAACTTAGGATGAGTAGAAGAGGTCCTTGGGAATATTTGAGGATGATTGCTAGGATGACCCAAAGATCAATATATTATTGGTTTAAAGAAACAAAGGGATTGGTACGAATGTTCCTCTCTCAAGAGGCATGGAAGTCTAATGGTTTCCTCATAAAACTTAGAGGAATTCGGATAAACTATTGGAGTGTTTGGGGAAATGGTTGTGATGGAAATTTTCCACCCTCTTCTCATTGACTATATGCCTTAGTTCAAGTCACTCTCTAGAAGCTCATAGTGGATCCTAAGTGCACCAAGAAAAGGTGTCAAGATGAGTGAAGTAGTTAGGAGTGTTAGGATGGAGAGGCAATTTGACAGTTTGGAGGAAAAGGTAGCTACCTTGCCTTGAACAAAGTTACAAACTTCACAATAAGTCTCTAGAGTTCTCATTTTTAAAAGGTCACATTTAATGGATATTTTTACCTCCATTTCAAAAACTAGTGCAACCAATAGTACCTTTTTTGGGGGGGTGGTTCAAATTGTGACTTGTTTGAAATTGCGACCTTGCCAAGCAGGAAAAACCTTAAAATTTACCCTTGATTAAAAAAATGATGCTACCAATAACACCAAATTTATTTTTGGAGTTAAAATTATGAATTAATTGAAACTGTACCCTTGAAAATTAGTACCATTGCATGTAAAAAACTTAAAACTAACTCCTAAACTGAAAAATGGTGTTAACCAACAAATCATTTATTGATTTTTTTATATATAATAATTTTAATTTAAAATATAAACAAATTGAAAAAATCACCCATGAAAAAACAAACTACAAAACCCATTTAAAAAAAAGAACAAGAAATAACCCTATTTTTTTTTTATCAAAAGCACAATTTTTTTAAGTTAAAAAAAATAAAGGAAAACTTAAAAATAAAAATCAAAATCAAAATCAAAATTAAAAAATGAAAAGAAAAAATAATTTTTTTTTTTTTTTTTGTTTAAAAAAATAAAGAAACAAAATTAAAATAAAATGAAATAAATCTTAAAAAACTAGCGTTTTTTTTTAGAGAGGAAGGGGACAAGGGAGATTCAGGAAGGACTCATCCCCTCACCCCCTCCCACGTGACACCCTAATATGCTACCAATGCCACTTTACACTTCCTCCTCCCTCTCCATTTGTAGAGTAAGTGTTAAGTTTAGAACTTCGTGGGTGTGGAAAAACACATCTGCAGCCAGGGAGGAAGAGGGAAACAAAGAAATGGGAGGATGATGGTGGAGGAAGGGGAGTTAGGGGGTGGGAAGAGGAGGAGGAGGTGGGTATGGGTGGTGGGTTGATAAATATTTTTGGATAGGGCGTGGGGGATGGGAAATTCTGAAAATCACCTTGCCAACTCCTACAAAGAAGTTATTTTTTTCATTTTTCATTTTCATTTCATTTTTAATTATTTTCAATTTTCAATTTTTCTTTTTTTGTTTGTTTTATTTTATTTTAAAACTAGTATTTTATGTTTTTTTTTTTTCTCAAATTTCCCTTTTATTTTTATTTTTTTAATTTGTCTTTGTTTTTTTATTTTTAAAATTTTGTTTTTTGAGAAAAAAATTTTTATTTTTTAAAATTTTGTTTTTGAGAAAAAAAGAGTTATTTTCTAACACCGCTTTTCGGTTTAGGAGCCAACTTTAATTTTTTTATTTGCAATGGTACCAGTTGTCAATGTCATTCTTTCAATGAAATCGTAATTTTAACTCCAAAAATAAATTTAGTGCTACTGATAGCATCACTTTTCGATTTGAGGGTCAATTTTAAATTTATGTCCACTTGTCATGGCTGTGATTTCAAACAAGTCACAATTTTAAGCTCCCCCGCAAACCAAAAAAAAAGGTGCTACCAGTAGCACCACTTTTTGATTTAAAGGTTGATTTTTTTTTAACTCAAAAATATGGGTTTTTTGGGCCAAAGTTCTTGTTTTGAGGTGAAAATTCTCTTTAAGTCAGTAAGTATGTTCTTGGTCTAGTAGAGTTGTATAGATATATTGAAGTGCATAGGGAAGTGACTATTTTGGGCATGAAGAAGTGAATTCTCATGGAGTTGGTTCAAGAATAGTTGTGTTGCAACAATCATGGGGGAGTACAAAAGTAAGACAAATTGATCAAAAGAATTGAAGCAACAATGATGAAGGAGTACAAATTTAAGCCAAATTTATCAAATGATCCAGGTAGATCTCAGTGGCCATCCACCTTCTCCACTGAATCAAAATTTCCAAGCTTGCGGTTTTGATAAACCATGATATTCACAATTCTAATTTCATCTCCATTTGTAATGTAATGTAATTCCTACAATGTTAATGCACCAGATCCCATTAGAAATCTTTAGTTAAGCATGCTTGGGATAGAGTAGTATTCGGATGGGTGACCTCCTGAGAAGACCTAGTGTTTTACATTCCTATAGCATTTTGTAAACTTAGACCAATTTATTCCACATGCATCATGGGAATTATTCTCTTCTCACTCTCTCATATATAATCGAAGTGAAGGAGATCCTTTAAGCATGCAATGGAGTGTGATGTAAATATTATTGTGAATGAAGTGTAGCCAACATCTCTTTCTCTTTAGAGATAATCTACCCCATTCTAGCTAGTTTGTGTTCTACAGTGTTTTAATATTTTATTCATTCATAGAAGTTGGGTTTCAATATATTTTTGTGTTTCTGCTATACTTTCCTTTGCATCTCTTTTCTTTCTCAACATAATCTAGATCATTAAAAGCATTGAAGTAAAGTAAGTTTGAGAAGTGCAACATTACACATTTGAGTTGTAGCAATAGTGGAAACAACATTAAATAGTTAAGTGTAAATAAAAATAGTAGGAAACCACAGTAGTGATGAATAGTCATGTGACCTTCTTAGTGAAGGTTGAATTTCAATAGAAACAACATGATGGACATATGGGAAGTAATGTCTGATAGATTTGAGAAAAGGAACTTATATTCAAAGGTAGTTTGAGCAATGGGAAGTTGCATAAGGAGTTAACTATGGATGTGTGTATGAGTATGAGCAGTAGGATTTGGATAAAAGATGAAGTTCAAGTTGGAGATGTTGTTAGGGAAAATAATGACATTAAGTTTGGGAGGATGTAATTCCCCATCCTTAAGGGACTTTGGTAAACTCCATCACATGATCACTTAAGTGGTCATTGATAGGCATAGATGGATGCAACATGAGGTTGGCTAGCTGGAAAATTTGGTTTGGACACCCTTGCAAGAAGTAAAGGTGCTCCATATACTTACCAAGAACCCTTGAATAAAGACAAGGTGCATTGAATACATTGACTTGGATGAGAATGCCTTGGGTATCCTTTTACAATGGCAAGGCATGATGAAGTGCTAGATGGATTGGAAATACAATTTGGCTATGTACGGAAACAAGATAAGAGTTTTCACTTGAGGTTTCTTAGAGATATTGCCTTATGACTTGGACAATGGAAATTCCTTGGTTCATGGGCACATAGACAACAATATGTTTACTTGGCGCACATCACCATAGTTTGTGAGAGAAATTTCCTAGCCATTTGGGTGCACATCCTTAGTTCAATGGATTGATGCACAACATGAAGTGAAACATAAGGAAATTCAAAGAGCACCTTGGATTTTTTTTAAGTAAGACAATTGACCAATGGACACATGAGACAATTGATACACCTTGGGAACACAAGAAAGAACTACGGTCCCAAGGGGAAGAAAGACTTGGCAGATGGATGGGTGGATTGAATGTTGGGTCGACATTGGATGGGAGTCAATTGTAAGTCAACTTATAATAATGCAAACACAAGGAAACATCCACTATATAAATAGGATTCATACACTGTGCAATGACACATTGAAGAACAATCATTCACACAAGGGTGGACAAGGATTTTTGTGATTTTTCTAAGTCTAGGGTTGGTATAGTGATCCAGGTGGATATCGGTGGTCATCCACCTATTCCAACTGGCTCAAAACAGTCTTCTCAAAATTTACTATTGTTAGCAGTTTTTCGGTTCCTAAACTTTCGGGGTCATTTTGAGGGTCTAAATGAAGTTTTTTCGGGATATAGCACCTCAGTGATAGCCAAAGGATATGACTGAGCCCCCAAAATTAATCTCCTCGGATAGATTTCCAATTAGATATCGTGCACCCAAAATAGAGATTGTATTCTAAAGTTACGCCCCCGGGAAGTTGATACACCAAACTACCCAAAACAGGGTCCACAAAACTGTTGAATTTTCATCTTTGAGGGTTAGGGTTTTGGATTTTATTTATGTTAAAAATTTCTTTGGAGCCTCATTGTAATAATCATATTCTTGAAAATATGAGTAACCGTCACATATCTTCTCAGACATAAGCTTCCACCATTCTAGCGAGTCTTTCACTCTGTATTTCTACAGTTTTGTACATTTCACTCATTAATATAAATTGTCTATTACTGTATATGTGTCTCTTTTTATATATACAATATGTATTTTTTATATTATTGGCTCTCTCGCAATATCTCTTTATATTTATGTGTTATATCTTCGCTCTCATTTCGTGTCGAAAATAATCTGGATCAGTGGTATCAGAGCAGGATGCTCTTGATCATTTCTTTCAATGCATGTCCCCGATGAGGCCCGAGTATAGAAAGTTGGGTCTTGAGATTGTATCTCTTGAGGACAATCGCTCTCGCATGACCAAGAAACCCTCCATGATGGAAGAAAATAAAAATGACAGAGAAGATGATTTTATTAATTTGTTGCTTGAACAAGCTCTCACGTGATAGAGGGATGAAATGATGGAGAATTTTTTCCACGTCCTTCAACGCTTGCTGATAAAAACCAACGCGTCTTCATAAAGCAACCACTTTTGAGGCACCTCACCTTTCAAGGTAAAATTTAATTTTGATATTCTCGTATTTGAGGGACATGTAGATGCATATTCCCTAGAGAAATGGTTAAATCTACTAGAAGGTTATTTCTATGTTCACAATTTATCCGATAGGGAAAAATCACCTTCGCACTCCTTAAGGCTCTCCCCCATGTTAAACATTGGTGGGAAACTTTATGGGATCAAAGTTCCACAAAGGAGTGTGGAATATATGGGGTTGAGCCCACTTGGGATTTTTGTGTGGATGCGGTCAAGGAACAA
Organism: Picea sitchensis; assembly: GCA_010110895.2. Lineage (NCBI taxonomy): Eukaryota > Viridiplantae > Streptophyta > Pinopsida > Pinales > Pinaceae > Picea > Picea sitchensis. The sequence continues at coordinate 63,882 of SNQJ01S0005716.1, read as the reverse complement.
TATTACCTTGTTGGTAACTATGATGACCAATACATTAGATGGACCACACTACATCAAGAGAGGGGCCAAGCAGTGTCAGAGTTCACCAATAACTTCCATACCTTGTGCACTAAGTTGGGTATCAAATATTATGAGCGACATTTGGTTCTAAAATACCATGGGACTCTACACAAATACATCCAAACTAAAATGGAGTTTATGGACATCTCATCATTGGGAGATGCCTATCGATATGTTTTCAAAATTGAGAATAAATTTAGGCACCAGAACAAACGAGAGTTTGGTTTTGAAAATACGCAACAACCAAAGCATGATAAATATGGCCTTAACAAACAGCCTCTCAAAAACCAGTCCAAGCCACAGGACAAGAAGGGTGATGGGAAGATGAAGGACACTGGAAAGTGTTGTGATTTCCACAAAATCACCTGGCTCAACATTGATGAATGTTGCTCAAAATAATCATTGGTGGATGATATCAAATACAAGGAGCCGAAACCTGATTCAAAATCTGATTCAAAAAATAATGGAAAAAGAAAGATCATCAATATAGACACCACTGCTAATGTCATGACCACAACAATTTAACTAGAAGAAGCAACAAACCCTGAAGAGGAGGAGCACCATTTTCATTCACATATGTGGGTGAAGGGGATTGTTGATAGCAGAAGCTAGAAGAACCTCATCTCAGTAGAGGTCATCAAATATTTGGGATTGTCTACAACACCACACACGCAACCATACAACATCGGGTGTCTTTGGTAAGGATGCGATCTTCGTGTCAGCCAACTATGTTGATTGTCATATGACATCCAACCCTTCAAGCCTAAGGTATTATGTGATGTTGCCCCGCTATATTTTTGTGATGTTCTCTTGGGCCAACCATATATGTGGAATCGCCATGCTATCTATGAGTATCGAACCTGTAGTGTCATTGTTTTTCTAGGGGGTCATATCTATAGGATACCAAAGGTAGTTCCAACTACTCTCCCACGTAAATAGTGCTGCAAGGTAGTATATCATACTACAAAATTCAGCTTCTTCACAATCTATTCAAAAGATGAATAGAAGAATACCGGAACCACTACAGAATCAGTCCAACCACCTTCTGTCCTACAGAAGCAGGTCGACAAGATTAAAGAAAAGCGCAAGGATTCCTTCTACACACATTCATCTCATCGGGTTCTAAACAACCTCCCACAAACCAAGAAACATAACTTCTCCAGTGAGGCAAACAGCTCACCAAGGTTCAGATTCAACAAGCGCTTTCCCCTCTCCCCCAAGAACTCAATGCAATGTATACCATTACTTTCTAAGGAGGGAGGATTGATCTAGGTGGATATTGATGGCCACCCACCTATTCCAACTATCTCAAAACATTGTTTTGGCAATTTACTATTGTTAGTCGTTTTCGGTTCCTAAATTTTTGAGGCCATTTTGAGGGCCTAAATGAAGTTTTGTTTTGGATCGATCACCTCAATGATATCTAAAGGCTTTTATTGATCCCCCTAAATAATTCCCCTCGCTGATACCTTTCCAATGAGGTATCGTGCACCCAAAACAAAGATCGTATGCCAAAGTTATAGTCCCGGGAAGTTGATACACCAAACTACCCAAAACGATGTCCAAAACATTGTTGGCTTTTCATCTTTTGGGGTTAGGGTTTTGGATTTTATTTAAGTTAAAAAATCATTTGGATCCCCATTTTAATAATCATCTTATTGTGAATGCAAGCATCCGTCACATCTCTTCTTAGAGATAAGCTACCACCATTCTAGCGAGTCTTTCACTCTGTATTTTTACAGTTTTGTACATTTCGCTCATTAATAGAAATTGTGTATTATTGTATATCTATGTATCTTGTTATATATATGATATATCTCTATTATATTATTGTCTCTCTTGTAATATATCTGTATATATATTTTTTATATCTCTGCTCTCATTTCATGCGGAAAATAATATAGATTAGTGGTATTAGAGCAGGCTACTCTTGATCATTTGTTTAGTGCATGTCCCCGACGAGGGCCCAGTATAGAAAGTTGGGTATAAATTTTGTTTCTCTTGAGGAAAATCACTCTCACATGACCAAGAAACCCTCCATGGTGGAAGAAAATAAAAACAACAAAGAAAACAATTTTATTAATATGTTGCTTGAGCAAGCTCTCACGCGACAGAGGGATGAAATGATGGAGAATTTCTCCCACATCCTTCAACGCATGCCAATAAAAACCAGAATGTCTTCATCAAGCAACCAATTTGGAGGCACCTCTCCTTTCAAGGTACAAGTTAATTTTGATATTCCCATATTTGAAGGATAGATAGATGCAAATGCCCTAGAGAAATGGTTAAATCTACTAGAAGGTTATTTCTATGTTCACAATTTCTCTGACGGGGAAAAGATCACCTTCGCACTCCTTAAGGATTCCCCATGTCAAACATTGGTCGGAAAATTACTGGGAGAAAAGTTCCATAGATGAGTCTAGAATATATGGGGCCAAGGTCATTTGGGATTTTTTTGTGGAAGCGGTCAAACAACAATATTACCCTGTTGGTAACTATAATGACCAGTAAATGAGATGGACCATGTTGCATCAAGAGAGGGGCCAAGAAGTGCCAAAGTTCACCAATACTTTCCATACCTTGTGCACCAAGTTGGGTATCAAATATTATGAGCGACATTTGGTTATAAAATACCATGGGGATCTACATAGATAAATCCAAACTAAAATGGATTTTCTAGACATCTCATCACTAGGAGTTTCCTATCGATATGCTGTCAAAATTAAGAAGAAATTTAGGCACAAGAACAAATGGGAGTTCGGGTATGAAAATCCACAACAACCAAAGTATGATAAATAAGGCCCTAACAAATAGCCTCCCAAAAACCAGTCCAAGACACGGGAAAATAAGGGTCATGGGAAGAGGAAGTAGGAAACTGGAAAGTGGTGTGATTTCCATGAAATCCCCTAGCACAACACTGATGAATGTCGCTCAAAAAAATCATGGATGGTTGATATCAAAGACAAGGAACCAAACCATGATTCAGAGTATGATTCATAAAATAATGGAAAAAGACAGATCATCGACATAGACCCGACTGCTACTATCGTGACTGCAACAATTCAATGAAAAGAACCAACATATCCTGAAGAGGGGGAGAGCCTTTTTCATTCATATTTGTGGGTGAAGGGGACCCCAATGCATTTTATTTTTGTTAGCTAAATCTAGAAGAACCTCATCTAAATAGAGGTCATCAAAAAGTTTGGATTGTCAACAACACCACACCCACAACCATACAACATCAGGTGGGTTCTCCAGGGATGATATCTTTGTGTCAGCCAACAATGTCGATTGTCATATGGTATCCATCCCCTCAAGGATGAGGTATTATGCGATGTTTCCCTGCTAGATGTATGTGATGTTCTCTCGGTCCAACCCTATATGTGGAAGATCCATGCTATATATGAGTCTTGACCTCGAAATGTTATTGTTACTCTAGGGGGTCATATCTACAGGATACCAGAGGTAGTTCCAACTACTATCCCACCTAAACAGTGTCACAAGGTAGTATCTCATACTACAAAATTCAACTTCTTCACAATATGTTCAAAATGTGAACAAAAGAACATCGCTAGCCTCATTCCAAGAACCCTCTGTCCAGCGGAATAAGGTAGGCAAGATTGAAGCAAAGCGCAAGGGTTCCTTCTACACACAGTCATCTCATCGGGTTCTTAACAGCCTCCCACATGTTGGTTGTGGAGCTTGCTTATATGCATGTTCGTAGGTATTTGTTTTTAGTCGTGTTTATACCCCATGAAGACTCTCCACCCCATAATACTATACATTTGTCCATGTGTGGGGGTTGCAAGGGGGATTACCCCCCCTATAGGGTCCGGGGGCAAGCAGGACAATGGTGGGGGTTCGAGGGTGAAGCCCCTGAAGGAAAAAATGCCTTGTAAATGTATATTGTAATTTCATAGTAAATCTGGACCGTTCATTATAAGGTCACAAATATGATGGTAAAAGTTGTGTTAGGTTTTTTTTCCCTAGAAGATAACCCTCTTTTATGAGGGAATTGTATTGCAGTTATCTATCATTTCGAATATGGTATTCTCAGAGAGGAGACTATGAGAGAAATAAGAGGAAGTTACAATGGGTGTGTTGTAGGTTGTATCCCTTCATTTTGATGGATAATAAAAGAAAGGACCTGGAAATTTCTCTGGTGGACGTATCCCACACTGGGAGAACCACGCATGTTTGTGTATCTATTGTATTGTGTATCTTATGTGTTTTATTTCCGCATTTTTTTTATTTCATTGTTACACGATCCTGTTTTTTCTAACAACTGGTATCATAGCGAAAGGTAACTCGCAGGAAAAGAGGGTTCTTGGTTTGAGTGGGAGCAATGATGGAAGATGGAAGTTTTAGGGTCGAGAAATTTAACAGCCAAAACTACGAGTTATGGAAGATGTAGATGGAAGAGATTATTTATATCAGAAGGATCTATTCCTAACATTGGGTGGAATAGAAAAGAAGTTGATGGCCATGAAGGATGAAGAATGGGAGGTTCTTTACAAAAAGGCACTAGGAACGATACGACTGAGCCTGACACTGTTGGTGGATTTCAATATTTTGAAATAAAAGACAATGGAAGAGTTGATGGACGCATTGGCTAAACTGTATGAAAAAACCTTGGCATCCAATAAGGTATTTCTAATGAAGATATTATTTAATATTAAGATGTCAGAAGGTGGGTATGTTATATATCATTTAAATGAATTTAATACAGTTACTAATCAGCTAAGTTCTGTAAAAGTGGACTTTGATGATGAGGTTAGCGATATTCTAATCTTGTTTTAATTGTTAGAAAGATGGAATGGATTGGTCATGTTTGTAAGTAAATCTGTCTCTGTTTCAAACACTCTAAAATTTTATGATGTTGTTGGTTTTATCCTAAACGAAGAAATTCCATGGAAAAGCACAGGTGAGACATCAGGTAATGTGTTAAACATGGAGAACAAGGGAAGACAAAACGATATAGGAAAGAGCTCAGGGAACTGTGGGAATTATAGGAAGGGAAGATCCAAACCCAGACTGGGAAATATAGAATGCTGGAATTGTGGAAAGAAAGGACATATGAAGAAAGACTGCAAAGCTCCAAAGAAACAAAGAGATGGACAATAGGAGAAAAATCAGGAAGCAAATGTAACAAGTGATGTGTTACAAGATGTTTTGATTCTTTATGTAGATAATATTTCTAAGTCTTGGGTAGTAGATTCAGGGGCTTCATTTCATGTCATACCCCATAGGAAACATTTTCTATATTATGTTCAAGGTAATTTTGGATAGGTTAATTTGGGTTATGATGCACCATGCAATATTGTTGGAAAGGGAGAGGTAAAAATAAAGAAAAGGAATGGAAACCAACGGTCATTGAAAGAGGTAATACATGTTCCATATCTAAGGAAAAATCTAATTTCAATAGGGAAAATGGAAAGTGAAGGTTGTATATCCATATTTACAGATAAGGTGTGGAAGGTCACCGAAGGATCATTGGTGATAGAAAAAGGAGAGAAGGTAGGTAGATTGTAATTATGTACTGGTAATAATGATTCTTCTATCTCTTTATATTCTACAGGAGTGGATACAAAACTGTGGAACCATAGGCTTGGACACATGAGTGAGAAGGGAGATGCAGATACTTCACAAAATAAAAAAAATTCCAGATATTAAAAAAATTGATTTGGATTTATGTGAGCATTGTGTTTACGGAAAACAAAAGAGAGTGAAATTTCTCAGAGTTGGAAAAGAAAAGAAGAGTGAAAGGTTAGATATTGTGCATACAGATGTATGGGGACCAACTCAGGTATCATATCTTGATGGATCTTGTTATTATGTTACTTTTATTGATGATGCAACTAGAAAAACTTGGGTTTATTGCATTTGACAAAAATATGATGTTTTTTATACTTTTAAGAAATGACAATATTTGGTTGAGAATGAGATAAGAAAAAGGTTGAAGTGTCTCAGATCAGACGATGGTGGTGAATATTGAAGTAAGGAGTTTTATGATTATTGTTCATACCATGGGATTCATAGAGAGAAGATAGTTCCAACAACACCACAAGAAAATAGTGTGTCAGAAAGGATGAACATGACAATCATGGAGCATGCAAGGGATATGAGATTGCATGATGGGTTTCCCTTACAATTATGGGAAGATGTTGTGGATATTGGTGTTTATTGAATAAACAGAGGACCTTCAATCTCTTTGGATGGTGTAATTCCATAGGAGGGATGGACAGGTAAAAAGGCAAACTATTTATTTTTCAAGACTTTCAGTTGTGAAGCATTTGTCCATATTGATAAAGAAAATAGAACAAAGATTGAGAAAAAATCCAAGAAGTGTACCTTTATTGGATATGGTGTTAATGATTTTGGTTATCACTTATGGGATTATGAAAATAAAAAAATCATTAGGAGTAGAGATGTCATATTCAATGAGAAGGTCATGTACAAAGATCAGTTGCAAGGAAAGATACAAGAAAAAGAAAAACCATAATACAAAGTGCTTGATGAGATCACTGATTTTTTTTTCCAAAGGTACCAAAAAATCAAAATGTACAACAATAGGAGTAACAGGTACCTCAAAATCCTGCACGTGTTGTTAGAATATCTACCAGGTTAAGCACACCCTTGAACGATACTCTCCTTCATTGTATTATTTATTGTTGAATGATTTTGGTGAACCGAAAGGTTATGAAGAGGCAATGTAGGTAGACACTAAAAAGAAGTGGGAGAAAGGAATGAAAACGGAAATTGATTCCTTGGTAAATAATCAGACTTGGGACTTGGTTAATTTTCTTGTAGGAAAAAGAGTATTGCAGAATAAATGGGTTTACAGGTTGAAGGAAGAAGATGGAGGCGAAAAACGGTACAAGGCTAGACTTGTTGTAAAGGGGTTTGCACAAAAGAAAGGTATAGATTTTGATGAAATATTTTCTCCCATTGTTAAAATGACTTCAATTGGGACTATTTTAAGTCTTGTGGAAATAGAATATTTTCATCTTGAACAGTTATATGTAAAAACAACTTTTATCCATAGGGATTTGGAGGAAAAGATTTATATGCAGCAACCACAGGGGTAAAGGGAAGGAAACTTTGGTATGCAGGTTGAAGAAGAGATTTTATGGCCTAAAGCAAGGTCCAGGCAGTGGTATTTGAAGTTCATAGGTTTATGACAGAACACGGTTATAGTAGATGTCATTCTGATCACTGTGTTTATTTTAAAAGGCTAGAAAATGGAAGCTATATTATATTTCTATTGTATGTAGATGACATGCTTGTTGTAGGGTCTAATATGCAAGATATAAATGTGCTCAAGAAGAAATTAGATAATTCATTTGCGATGAAGGATTTGGGTGCTACAAATAAAATTCTTGGTGTTAGAATAACAAGAGACATGAAAAATTTCAAATTGACATTGTCTTAGGGTGAGTACATAGAGAAGGTGTTGGAGAGGTTTAGAATGCAGAATTCAAAACCAATTAGTACACCTTTTGCCAACCATTTCAAATTAACTATGGAAATGTGTCCCAAGACATAGGAGGAGATAGAATACATGTACAGGGTCTCTTATTCATCAACAGTTGGTAGCTTGATGCATGCGATGGTTTGCACAAGACCAGATATTACACATGCAATGGGAGTTGTAAGTAGGTATATGAACAATCTAGAAAATAACATTGGGAGGCAGTAAAGTGGATTCTCAGGTATTTTAAAGGTATTGTTACTCATGTATTATGTTTTGGAGGTTCAAACATTATTCTATAGGGATATGTTGATTTAGATATGGCAGGTGACAAAGATAGCAGAAGGCGCACCACAGGGTATGTTTTTACTATAGGTGGAACAAAAGTAAGTTGGATTTCGAAACTGCAAATTTTTTTTTCACTTTCAACAAAAGAATAAGAGTATGTTGCTGCTACAGAGGATAATAAAGAAATGATTTGGTTACATAGGTTTATGGAGGAATTGTGAAAGAAGTAGGAGAATATAAGGTTGTACTCTCACAGTGAGAGTGCCATTCATATTGAAAAGAACTTGGCCTTCCATTCAAATACTAAGCATATAAATCTCAGGTATCATTTCATATGAACCATCTTGGAAGATGGACATTTGAAGTTGGAAAAGATACACACTAGACAAAATCTTGCAGGCATGTTAAAAATGGGAATAACTAGGGAGAAACTGAGTTCCTGCTTAGTTTCAGTTGGTCTTCAAGCATGAAGGTGAAGATGAGAAATTTTCCAAGTCCAAGGAGGAGTATAGTGCAGCAGGTACAACAACATTGGAGTTGTTGTGATCGGTCTCCAAGTGTGAGATTGTTGGTTGTGGAGCCTGATTATATGCCTATTTCATAGGTCTTTGTTTTTATCCATATACCCCATGAATATTGTACACCCCGGAATATTGTACACTCCTCCACGCAGGGGCGTTGCAGGGGGTGATTTTACCACCTGTGGGGTCCGAGGGAAAGCAGGGGTTCAGGGGCGAATATCTCAAGGCACCAACTAAGGAGGCTACAATGTGCCCTTATCCTTACTACCTGACCACCCATCTACTAGAGAGTATATTCCCGACTGTTTTTCTCGATGGAACTATAGAAGTCAGGTGATCGAGCAATTTATATATGGAGGGCTTCAGGAAATATAGGTCGATCTGTATATAGGTGTTGTCTGATGCGCTACCACTCGAAGGGGTACCAACATGGGTTACAAGGGTGGCCAAAAAATGTGCACTTGAGGACCACTTGTATTTCTTGTGTGTATGACTCCCTGACTGCAGGTTTATGCGCGTAATGATAGATCTTTGTAGCTTTAAGATGTCAGAATACGTCTCTACCCTGAAAAAATTTAACCCACAATTTTCTGCTGAGGAAGGTGCTCTAATACCACTTGTAGTATTCCATATATAAAATAGTATGCAGAACATAAATATTTAGCTAGAAATGGCAGAGAAACAATGATATAACTAGAACAATACCAAAATAATACTATAATAACACTAGAAAGAGCACTTTGATTACTGATAGAAATGTTTAGTTGCCTATTCAAGGGGGAAACCCACAATAGAGTAGAGCTCTATTACAATAATATCCAAGAAAACATTTCTCATACCCTCTACTTCTATTTATACTAAATCTATCTATCCAAAAGAACAATCTAGAGGAATATACTTCTAAAAGTGGAAATTTCTATTAGGTCTTCTTACATTTGACTTATTCTTCCTTATTTCTAAGCCTTATTAATATTGTCCTTTATTACATGGAATTATATTATTCTACCTACGTGAGCGGTTAGGGAGGTTAGGTCCCTAACAACTTTTCTATGTAATTTAAACAAACATTTCCTCAAAAAAGGTGGTGAAGAGTACCCAAGTTAGATCTGATACTGAGTATCATGATAGGGATAGCGGTGAAGAGAAATGTTGTTATATTAAAATCACTCCCATAACCAACTATTTCCTCCTAAAATGTGGTGAAGAATTCCCAAGTTATATTTGATACTAGTTTTCACATACCTACAATCTACCCAAATTTTTCTTTGAAAACTTGGGGTTTCCTTATGTTAATTTTGATACCTAAGGTCGTGCAACACTAAATTTCTTTGGAAACAAGGGCTTCACCAACATGTTCGTACTGATTGAAGCTAAGGTTTTATAGAGACTGAACGTACACACCAAGTTAGAACTATGCACGTGCCAAATAAGATGCATTGTGGGATGCCAAGTTTTAGCGTATGCACCAACCAAGCATCTACTGCATGCACTAAATCATTTTGTATTTCATGAAATAATTTGAAGATATTGCATGTAGGATGAATCCTTGAAGATCCTCAATAATCATTGTAACCATTTTTGTAACAACTTGGCTGGTCATGGTTGAGTTTGAGGATGAGTTGAAATGTTTGTTATAATTGCCACTCTCCAATAGAATTAAGGGGGATGCATGAGGTTATGTGAGGGTTGGGTTTTTGCTAACAAAGAGTAGAGTATTTTAGGAGAGTATTAGATGAGTTATATATCTAGTTATGCATTGTAGTTGTTTGTTTATGTTTAGAAAGGAATATGAGAGAAAACATAGATATGAGTGACTGAACATGCTCTATTTTCATGCTGAATGCATTTTGGAAAAGATTTGGCTCTCTCTATATTAACTGTATCTGAGTGATGATCAGGTTAATAACACAAGAATGAAGCATATTTTTTTTCTATCTCTTGTATATTCTAGTTTGAATGTATTTTTTTCTGTAGTATTATCCATGACACTCCTAGGATGGTAATGAATGAATGCATGGTTATATGATGAATGTTTCGTGTATGTTCTATTCATTTTCATCTTTCATAAAATTTATGGTCTTTGTGATTCTCATGGCCTCTCATGTGAGACCTTATTCAATCCTTAAGATTGAATATTCCAGCACCGATGGGATCCTTATTGGTCAAGCCTCATGAACCCTGGGTCTGAAACCCCATGACCAACAATTGGTTCTACTACCGGGACATGAAGGGTTTTTTCTACATGCTAAATGAAGAATATGAGGTAAAAAACCTAAAGGGGGGACATACAAGACTAGATATATGATAAGGAGGATGCATTTGTGTGATGAGAGACCAATAACCTACAGATCAATCTCAAACAATGGAAATAACGGTATATATACATGAATTTAAATGAAATTTTCTTTGTTGAGTGTTCTTAGTTACTGTATGAGTGGATAAATAAATAGACATAAATTAAATCTACATGGAGAGACAAGCAACCACTGGTTTGGGACCAAGATGTGTTCAATAGGCTGATATTTGTGGTCAACAGGTCGAGATAGTAAGTGGGCCATATATGTTGACTTTTGGTTTGAACGAGTTAAATATGTATATATTGTCGAGTTTGTTGAATGTAGCAAATGCTTTAGCAGTTCTCAAAGAAATTTTATACCTAGCCATAAAAGGAAATTGTTGGAAGAAATCCCTCTTTGGAGAAATATGTTGTTCATGGAAAAGGGATTGATGTGCATGGATCCTAATAGGATGTCCAAGTAAGCCACCTTGAAAGTTGGGGGGGATGGAAAGAAGGGGGAATAATAAAATATGGGATGAGGGGAGAGGATAATGGGATGAGAAGATAAAAGGAAAAGAAGAGTCAAGAGATATGCAATAAGATCCAAGATAAGGAGGAAATTTGAGAATATAATTGAAGAAAATAAAGCAAGGAATGAAGAACATGTAGTTAGACACAAGATCAAGAGAAGAGGAACTGCACAAGAATGGTGTTTGGGAGAAAAATCTATGCCAAAGAAACATTAATAAGAAGAGAGGCCATCAAAGAGAAGCAATATTAGGAGTAAGGTATCAAGAGAGGATACTAGAAGTACTGAGAGTAGGGCAAAATAAGACAAAGTAAGATCCCCTTGGATAGGAAGAGATGTATCCACATCAGAGGAAGATGGGGCACAAGGCAGTAGCACTGACACATCATAAGATAGTGATGGATCCCTCCAAAAAGGAGTAGAAGAATTAGCGATTATGAGTAGGCTTTCGCCAGTAGAGATAATGAGCTCTTTGGGATCCCTCACCAAATAATATCAGAGAGTATGGAGGAACCCCCTATTTGAACCACCCCCTTTGCATATTTGTCATCAATAAGAAAGAAGTGAAGAACATGTAAAGGTGACGTAAGTAGAAGAAGAGAGATTATAATAAAGGGAAGGAGAAGATATGAATGAAGGATAAGTTGAAGTCAACTATACTTCACAGGAATGAGCGTCAATATCAACAACAACAAGTAGTATCTAGTTAGGAAGACATATTTTTATATCGCATACGACAAATGAAGATTGGATTATGAGGCTTCCAACATTTAATGGTATGGGAAGAGAGGATGCATAACAAAACTAGTTCATATGTGAAGTTACATGGTCCTTGAAAAGATTCATAGACAAGGCATAGAAGATCAAGCAACTAGAGACCACATTCAGAGATTGAGCTTTGACATACTACATGAATTACAATACTACTGTATCGGTGAGAAAAGTAAGGTTCATAAATGAGATAAATAGATATATACTTAGGGAATTCCAGAAGCCTAATTCAGAATCACAATGTTTAACCAAGGTTTAGTAGATCAAGTAGCTGGTTGGAGAAACCATGTGGTATTATGACCAATAGTTCAATATCGTTTTGGACATAATGTCATTTTAGTTCTAATATGTCCACCATAAAGAATGGTTTATTTCTATAATCTTACCACATATTCTAGTCCCGCTCACCCAACAAAAAGTGATGATGTAAGAAAAGGCCATGGAAATTGCAATGCACTTAGAAGCTACACCAAAAGGTGGTGAGATGTCAATAGGGATAATATATGTACAATCCTAGCTCACAAACCTCACCATGCAACTACAAGATATGGAAAAGGATAAGGTGGTGGGTAAGAATTTTTTATGTACTATGTGCTGCACAAAAGGTCACTATAGAAATGAGTGTCTAACATTGGGGATTTACAGAATGACAGGTGCGTTGAATCCATTTCCGAGTGTTTTCACACAAATTTTTGTGTTGAGTTCTACGTGTGCACCAAGGGAGTAGTGGGTGCCCATTTTATATTTTTTCGTGCACCTCAATATGTGCACGAGGATTTCCATGGCATGTGCATCATACTGGGTTTTTTTAGTAGTGCACAAAGTATAAATACTACCAAGTGCACACTTGTCTGGGTTTTATAATTTGTTCAAGAAACCAGGAAGATGCCCAATGGAAGTAAGAAAGGAATCATCTGAAAATATCCCCGAATGATTATTTCTAGTAGCATGCAAAGACGTGGGGCAGCTAGAAGATGAGTTGGTTAGGAAGGTAAGATTCCTCTGATACAGAAAGTCTACATGGAGTGATATAAGGTACCTAAAGTTAGGTAGTTATATTAGACAAGCGAATGGAGGAGAGTAGAAAGAGACAACTCTCCCCAGCAGTGAAGGATATAAAAGGGATCTTTATGATCATATTGAGATTTGGCTAATTTATTGGTGAGTCTATGGATAGGCTATTCAACTAGTATGAGAGTTTTGAGTTATTTACCAGTATCGAGCTCACTCTGAGCTTGATGTAACATTGTAATTTATTTGAATATATTCCTATATATTGATATGTATAATTATTAAGGCATGGATCATGGCACATTCTGTTGTATTCCCATTGTTGATATTGTAATGATATGAATTTCTATGGATGTCATAGGCAACTGTCCAATGCACTGTATATCTATGTTGCGATGGAATATTTCCAGCAATGAATATATGGAAGTTCTAATCTATTATGTGTCTATTATGAATGAGTTGAATATATGTGTATATTTTTAATTATTAGTCCTTAATGGGTTATCATATCTAATTCATATGGATTCCAATTGCAGTAATGTTTAGTATGTTTAATCCTCCATCCCCAACATAATACCTTATGGTCTTTGTGATCCTCTCTGCATCTCGAGTGAGACGTTTCTCGTTCATGTACCAGGATTGATATGTCGGTGCTTTGGTATTTTTTTGGACACTCTTTGGAAGAATCCTGGGTCTAAAACTACCTAGTGTTAATAAGTTCAGTCCATGTGAAAGTGTGAACCAAAAATAGTGACAAATTGCCCAACATCGACAAGACAACATGCCAAGTTATGTGATATTTACAAACAATGGGTCATATACCTTTCCATTTCCCAACATTGTAGAAATATCAAAAGACTACGCACATTCCATTTTGTGTATTTTAAAAATACATGGGCTATGATATCAACAATTGTTGTTCACTATAGCTAATGCAAGAACACATTGCAGGTGATTTTCATGTCCAAGAAGAACTAAAGGCTGGAGATAATGAAGACTTTGATAAAGGAGGCTACTAAGGAGGCTAGTGAGGAGGATATGGAAGAGGAAGAGGAAGAGGATAGGTGGCAAAGGAGGAAGACCACCTACTTGTTTTAGTTGTGGTGATATAGGACACTTGGTGCAATTATATACTAGGCTACACACACTATGTGGGTATTGAAATAATAAATACCATGTCATAGAGGCTTGCCCATAGTTATTGGCCAAGTGGGAAGAAAAGAAGGGGCACTCATGGTGACTATTGAGCCTTGTAGGGATAAAAAATCAAAAGAGGAAGTGGATGTATGGATGGTAACCCGAGAAGGAATTCATATGGAAGCCCACCTAGAGAAAGGAGAAAGTTGAGGTCATAATATAGAAGGAAATATTAGAAAATAAACACAATAACCTTCCAATTTTGATGGTGTACACCAAACGCAGTTCGTTCGAGATGCACAGAGGGCCTTGAAAGAGGATAGAGCACACAGAGAATTACAGTGCATAATGCAAAGGGGACTCAAAGAAGCTTGTGTGATAAATAATTATAGTGTATGATGCATAGGGTGTTAGAAGAAGCCTGCTTTTGTGAGGAGGTGAAATGTGCAACACATAAGGAAATATAATAGGAATGAGTGCAAAAGAGTTGAAACACATCGCACAAGAGGGAACACAATGGAACATTTATGCCAAGGATAAATTAGAAGACTAGGTAAGTAAATTCCTATGTTGTTGTATGAAAATGTAGGGTGATCCCATAGCTATAAACAAATTAACCCATATGTTGAAAAAGTGTATGGAAGAAGTGAATACAAATGTTGTTATTTCTGCCCCACTAATACAACAAGACATGCACCATATAATCAGGAGGAGGTGCACAGGGAAATAATTTAATATGGTAGTTGATTTACAGAGCTATGAGATGGACGATGTCATGGTGGAATTAGGATCCATAATAAACATCATGCCAAAGAAATATTAGGAGTTTATGGGTAAACCAAACCTGGTGTGGTCCCCCATTCAACTCATAGTTTCCAACCAATACAAAATTTATCCTATTGGTACGATGGATCAAGTGGAAGTGAACATTGATGGGGTAAAGACTAAATTAGACTTTAAAGTGATTGAGATCATGGATGAATCAAACCCTTGTCTAAATCTACTTGGCATTGAATGGGAATTTGATAACAATACTATATTGAACCTAAAGCAATGATAGATGTCCTTTGAGATAGACACCTTGTGTGCTATTATGCCACTGGATCCAAATGATGGTGATAGATATAATGAGCTCCCAGATGAGTATGCACATAGGTCCATCATAAAAAACATATATAACATCACAGGGCACAATGAATACTATGTCATTCGATAGTCGATGGAGAACTAAGATAGATAGATGTTCTCTCCTATGACATGGATTTGGAGGATGCTCTAGAAAAATGGTAGAATAAGTTCTATGAAGTATCAAACTAGAGATGTGCATGAATCACTAAATAAGTGCACTGGATTGGATACAAATTGTGACTTAATGATATTTGATGGTACATTCCAAGTAGACAATTTTCTCACACAAATGGAAGGGTTGGTGCATGAGGCCCAAGGAGCTCAATCCATGGATGCAGTGGTCAAAGGAACACTTGTGCACTGGTGAGAGACACACCATGCATATCTATAGGAGTGGAAATAGGTGGTGGAAGGTATCAAGGGAATATATTATCCCATGATAGATTTTGAATTAATGAACTGATACAAGTGTACTAAATATCCTTATGAGCATAGTTTCTTCTATGAAAGGCACTAGAAAACCAAGAATATTTATAATGCAAAATTAGTTCATATATTTTTCCATACCATGGATATGGTACATAGAAGTTGATACATCCAAGAAGAGATGAGAAGGAAAATAGGAGACTCGAAAAAAAAGCAGTCACTTTTGCACAACATTTAAGTTTATGTCAAATATCCTTGCATAGAGAGAAGTTTTGTTAAGAATCAAGCATTTCATATTCCATGGGATACTCAAATACACTGTGTAGAAAGTTATCTATGCATACCATAAGTTGATGGAAAAATTGAAATAGGTGGTATACATGTTGGAAGGTGGAAAGTGACAAGGCACATGAGGAAGGCCCCCAATGAATATATATTAATGAGATTGAGGTAAAATGCACATTTGAAGGGAAGGTTTCTAGTAGCACTGCCACAGACTATGCGTGGCCATTGAAAACAAAGAAAAATAATATAGGATCAAAAGAAGCACCTAAAATAGCCATCATTGGTGATTATTACGACGAGGAGACAATAACGTAAGTGGTAGACTTTCCAAAAGAGTATGAAGAACTATTTCCAAGAAGCTTCTTAGAGATGAACAATATTTCAGGATCCCTGGGAGAGATGAAGATTCAATTGACACAATATGCTAAGCCTTTCAATAAAAAAACATATCGACTAAACCCAAAGTACAAAGAAAAGGTGCACAAAGAGTTGGAATGCCATAGGCTAGGATCATTGTCCCTGGGGAGGAATCAAACTGTATTATCTTGATGGCGGTGCAACCAAAGAAAATGGGCGACCTAAGAGTTTGTGTACACCTACACAACTTAAATGCAACGTGTGTACATGATCCTTTTCCGACACCATGTATTGATGAGGTATTGGAGAACATGGGTGGATGTGAATCTTACTCATTCACTGATGGTTTCTTAGGATATCACTAGGTGTGGATCACAGAAGAAGACCAAGCCAAGACACCCTTTGCAATAGAATGGGGCTGATTTTCATACATAGTAATATGATTTGTCCTGAAGAATGAAACCTGCACGTGTTTTCTAGAATTGTAGTTGCATCTTTGAAGGACTTTATGCATAAGTTTCTAAAGGTATACTTAGTTTATTAGATGGTGTTCAACCTACTCAAGGATCATATGCAGGAACTACGATTGATGTTGGATAGATGCATAGAGTTGTAGATAGTTTCATATCTCATTGAACTTGAAAAAGTGCATCTTCTATACAACATTTGGAACGCTATTGGGACATGTAGTATGCAACGAAGGATGGCTCTTAGATCAGGCCAAGATTACAACAATAGTGGACATGCTGGGCTACACTTCTGTAAGAGAGTTGTGCACAATTTTGGAACACACAAGTTACTATACATGATTTATACAGAGTTATGCCAAAGTTTTTGTGCCATTAAAAACGTATTGGGAAAAGATACAGAATATGTATGGACCCAAGAATGCTATGAGGTTTTGGACACGTTGAAATAGAAATTAGTGACTACGATGTTGTAGCTCAAAATGTCCCTCTAAATTTTTTGAATTTTTTTCTAATTCTTACTATTTTGGATTTATTCCAATAACCTTAAAGAAATTTAAATTCCTAAAAGTTATTGAATGAAAACTAGATGTGAGTCTTCTATCTTCTACAAAACCAATTTAGTTAAAATATGTGAATTAAATTGTTTCCTAAATCTCCATTACATTGAAGGAAATTGCAATTCCCAACTCCATTACATTGAAGGAAATTGCAATTCCCGACTCATATGTTTTAAGATATCTAATATTATTCTTCTGTACCTTTGTTTGTCTCTTGCCTTCTTTCGAATATCTATTGGTAAGTATCACGATTATAGTTAATAATTATACTATTGGTTTTTCTATGGAATGGATTTATGATTTATTCAAAATTGGCATAGGTTAGAGAGATCGGTATACATAGAGTATAATTATCCACACATTTCATTTTATTATATATGTATATGTAAATATCATATACATTTAATAAAAACCATGCTACGAATACATAAAGACAATTTTCAATTATTGCAATCCAATTACATCGTTATTTAATTTGTTTAAGAAAATTTTCAATTATTGCAATCCAATTACATCGTTATTTAATTTGTTTATTGTGTTATTTTGTAGAGACATACATCGTTATTTAATTTTTTTATCGTGTTATTTTAGAGAGACAAATAAGTGGTTTTTTCAAACATTAAAAACGACATTAAAATGTGTGCACTTCTTGGCCCAAATTTATTCTCAACGGTTCATAAAGAGAGGATCTCGATCTTTTGTATCTTTTGGGCACCCACCACGAGGTTAAAAATGGCATACATTTGATCCCAAAAATGTTGTTGATCATCGATGAAGAGATTGCCAGAACCATTGGACCTTTCATGTGGAAAAGAGTTGATTAAAACTCATGTAATCCTCTAAGAAAACCATTCATCACTAGTTCACTTGGACAGTTGGATCTTTCGGACTTAAATAATGGGTTAATGCTTATACACTTTAAAGCTAGAAAAATTTATGGCCGTCCAATGGTATCGTGATTGGGAGATGTGGATAATGGATCTCATAAGCGATCTTGACATGAAATAACTCCATGAACACAAGTATTGATTTCTCATAGGTTCTTTCCTTATTCTTCCATCTTCAATTAAGAAAGCTAACAAACGGAAGCCAAAGTCACTAATTATACATGTTGATAGCGATGAGTTAGCGTTGACTTGTTAGTAGTTGTTGATGGTTAAAAACAGAATATGCATCTTTTATGCACTCATTTAACCAAAGTTTGAAAAATGATTGACTAAAATTGATTTTCAAATATCATTTATCTGCTATGTTATTGGCTAAAAAATTCAAAGTCTTATTGCTACCTTCACATCTCCAAATGTGATTGTAATAAATTTAAGCAACACCGCAGTCAAAGTTCCTTCATAGATTCTGACAACAATGCACTCTAAGTGCCACTACCTCCCCTTCCACCACCACTGCCACCATCAATTGCCATTTTTCACTTAGATCAATGCAAATATTGCAAACCTCTAACAAAGGCAGTAGACACTGGAAAAGGAAGGTGGTAACCCTTCAGACATATCCAACACGCAAATACATGACCTTTCCCTCCTCTCGAGTCGACAACAATACATTTTCCTCCTCTTGAGTCGACTTAAGTTAGGACAACCCCACCTATGTGTGCTTAGTAAGTGGGTGCATTTGATCTAGATCAATACCCCTTAATTGGTTCTCTTCCCTATTATGGATCCACTAGTTACAGAGCCTCCCATCATGGATCTAATCCCAATTGGAGTTGATTCTGAGCAAGCGAATTGAATCAAGATTCATTAGGCTACCAAATACAAATTCATATAGAATTACAAATGCAGAATAAAGAGCAAAGGAAGGGAAGGATTGAGGAGGAGATCCAACCATAATTTGAGTAGTTCGAGAGCCAATGGAAAGAAAGAATAAAGCACCAGTAGAACCATCTAATATAGTATATCCCATGACATATTTTCACTTGTAATATAATATAGTTAGCTAACATCATCTGTTCACCTCTTCAAATCTTATTACAATCAATGCAATTTAAGTTGCAATTGTTGGTAAGAAGATATTGTTCCGATAAATCATTTTTATTGATGTAAAAATTAATTCTGAATTTTTTCTTCTAGTAGCAATAAAATCAAATAGAATGGACACTTGCCCTAATTTTCATTTATATTTTATAGTTGGTTCAGTACCTAACTTGAGAATTTAATGCATAATCTGTGTAGAACCTGACCTAAGAAATTGTTGCATAGTCTCTGTGGAAAGGGGATATATCCATACATATTTGGTTGTAGTTCTATGACTAGTCTCTCCAAAAAGTCGTTGATTTCCCATGTCTACAAGTTAGATCTTCTTTCTGGTTATTTTCAAATATAAATCCAACATGTGTTCACTTTGTAATAGAAATTAACCAACAAAGAGGAAATAAATCAACCTCTTATGGTAATGGGGCATGTGTGTCTCTCAAGCCTTAACGTCTTCCCTTCACTCTATTGAAGCTCTTACCTTTGTGCCTCTTGACTCATATCATTGTTAATGATTAGTAAACAATTTTACCTATGAAAAATAATATATTCCAACAAATACAGTGGGTTCACTGGTCTCTCTCCGTCAAATGTGGGTCAACAAGTTGTAGATACATATGGAAAATGTATCATTGAGGTTCATAACAATATTGATTCATTTTCTAAACAACTATGGTTGTTTTATGCCATACTCGAGCACTTACTAAGCCCATACTCAACTACCTATTGGCATGGGGACGCAACCAACACTATCTCTCAATCAAAATCTATCTCATGGTAATTGGCTTGTTCATGTTCTAAGTCTTCCATACCAAAAATATGACATTCATAGCGGTAAGAGTGTTGAGAATCTGCCATTTTATAAACATGTTGTTTATCATGACACAAATGGAAGACCTACAGAACAACATGTCGACCGAACATGTTTCGGGGTATGTAAGTCGAAGAGCATGTTTATATGGCCCAACATGGCCATTATGTAATGTAACTAACTAAAGATAGAAGACATTCTCTCTCCACGACGGTCAACTTCATATCATGATAACACAATGGCGAGGTCAGGGTCGGGGGATGTATCCAACTACGTTTCATCGCAGAAACGAAAATATTCATCCCCTTCAAGGAAGACTATGACAAATAGAGATATGATTAAGGTGAGCACTGTAGTTATTAAATATTTCACCATTAATGTTGAAATCACCTTAGCCCTAACAATCTACATGTCTCCATCCAAAGTTGAAATGCTTAACAACCACATAAACTTGGCCCTTAAGATGGAGGGTACTAAAAAATCATCAAAATTGAACCCTTCCTAGCCCTTTCAAGGCGTTCAAACCCATCTTAGAATTTTAATTCCAAAAATATTTTTAAAAAAATGTAAATTTTTGAAATCACTTGTCATTTATGAAGGATAACAAATATCATAAAATGTCAAAAGAAGGGTGAGATTTTCAATAACCCATTATTGTCCTCACTTCCAATTCTTAATTGGTCAATGAGCATTGGTTCATCACTCAACACTCAACACTTACCTTTGACATCTAAAGACTAAAATCATCTCTATTTTAGTTGGTCTCATCTATTCACTTATATGGTGTACCCTTCCACAACATTATATCTCTCGCATATCTCAAACCTAGATAAATATCCTACCATCATATTGGTTTATGCACTATTTTATATGTCACTTAATCAAAGCTTCTCAAAAACTCTTAGACACCTTGTCTAATCCCCACTTGAGTTCATGTTCTATGAGCATTTTTTATTCTTGTCAATAAGGGAATTGACATGGCATTTAACTTATGTACTTCATGTTTTCAAATCCCACACTCGCCATAATTCCATTTGCTTTGTTATCTTTTTCTTTGACACTAGCCATAATGCCATTTTCATTTTTATCGTTCACTTCACTCTTAGCTCTATGAAAAAATAAAGCAATTAATCATAGGTTATGGACGTAAATTTTAATGACAATTGGAGCTTATTAGTAAGATTAATTACAAATGAGTTGTTGAATGACAATTTTGAAGAACAAACAAACAATAGACATTGAGTAAACATTAGGCCATGTCTCTTTTTTCTTGTTCACATTAGGCCATGTTTTTCTCTTAAATTTTATGGCATGGTTATAACTTTGATATCTCATATGATTATTATTTACAAACATTGGCAGACCTCTCAACCATTTAGTATGCAACTCCTTGAATACCCACTAATACAATAGATAATGTGAACAAAAACACATAACTAAGAATTGAATGTAAATATCTCAACAATCCACCATTTTTGTACAAGTTTTGTCAAGATTATCATAAAGATAATGCATATTTTGTCTTTGTTTCACATAAAATTATTAAATGATTATGTTTGAGATTATAAACTCTATTCAGATTGGTGAAATTTTATAACTTGTATGTTTTTTATTAATTTTGTATATATGAACATGCACAAAATGAAGCTTGTCAACATCACAAAACCTAAAATTGGGATTACAACAATGAGAATTGTGATTTTGTTAATTCAATTTTCAGCATCATCAAATCCTCACTATTTTGTTCTCCAAAATAAGCATTCCCCTTTTCCCAATTTCACACATCTTTATATATCACACTCTTTCAATTTCTTATTCTTGTTTCTAGCAACATTGACATTAGTAAGACAATATTTTGAAAATTCCCGATTGCGCTTTTCTCCCCTACCTCATCCAAATACCAAGATCAAGGAGACACACCCTTTGTATCATTAATGCTTGAAACAACATTTTTTAAGTTGGGTGATATTCTTAAGACTGTAAGTGCGAAGATAACATGATTTTTATTATTATCAAACTTATGCATTAGGATTATGCTTTAACATCCCACTCTTGATTACATAGTTGCTACAATGAGCGATAGTTTAGATGAGAAAACCGCTCAATGCCAAAAAAAAAGTCAAGTCATTTCTATGAGAAAAAAAAATTGACGGAAGATATGATTACCTAAAGTTGGAAAATTTGTACAACTTGGTAATATCATCAACAATTCCAGCTGTAAGGACATCCAAGGGATATTTTAGATCCTTGATTACAACTTGGTGAGGTGAAAACTCTACGGTTTTACCTTCACCTGAATGAGTGATTTGATATACTGATAGAAGGTTGTAGGAAAGAATTGAAACACATAATACATCATTGAAATGACCACTATTTACATGAATTGTTCTAGACCCTACAACACTAAGAGATGTATCATCACTATCAAGTATTTTCTTAGTGTTACATTCATTTAGAGAAGAAAATATGGATTTATCCTTATTCATATTATATGATTCTCCGGAATCAATAATCCACTCATCACAAGAAGAATTAGAAGTTGCTTTGAAGGAGAAACCATAAGAAAAAAGTGCATTTCCATGAGAAGAAGAAGAATCAAAGTCATTGTTGATGTTGTTCTTCTTCATCTCTACTTCTAAAGCTACCATCTTCTTAAAACATTTGGAGTCATGGTGACCATATTTCCCAAAAAAAATTGAATGTCTCTCCGTGTTCTTACTTTCATATTTTTCCCCTTTATTAGCCGAAGCTCACTGAGATAGTTTGGGAGTCCCCAACTTTGTCTGTCACCTTCCATGCAAATTGGGAAACCACGTCCGATGCCACAAACGTTTATAACATCGGTTGTTCTTGTCTCAATGTATGTAGCCCATCTTAATGTATGTATCCCAACAACTCGATGAGAAAGCTCTAGTAGTAGGAATTATGCCTGATCATTGAATGAGAACCTTAAATTAGCGAGAGATGAAAGCTACCTGAAACAAACATAACTATGTTCATGGGAATACATCATCTATCGTAACCAAGTGGAGACACATGAGGCATGTGGTGGGTGAGGCAATTTTTCCGAAGACTAGAGATCATCCATGTGACCGGTCCATTTTCAATGTGTGTGAGGCATGTGGCTGGTCGAGTGTTTTTCCCCATACTAACGATGGTCCATTTGCATATTTCATCTCGATATGATGTGCAATATATAATTTATATTGTTATATTCTATACTTTGTAATACTCTCCTTAACAAACTGTAGTTTTGTTGCATTATTATATTCTATATAATAATACTTTGTAATACTCTCGTGAAGAGTGTGTCATTTTGTTGAAATATAAATATCTTTGTTGCAATGCATCTTTCATTTTTTCTTTGGATTCCACTGTTACATTGGCTAAAAAAAGATTTTGTGATGAGCTAAAACCAACCGATCCAATATCCATCTTCAGAGATTGTGGTATAATTTAGATATATACTAGTATAGCAACAAAATAGCTGCTGGTGATTGTCGAAAGGTTAAGAAGATGAATAGAATCCTTAAAAGAATATATTAAATTTGATTATCTATTAATAAATAAATTGTTGGGCTTCGATTCATCTTCTTAACCTTTAGGCATTTAAATTTATATTAAAATTTAAAATTATATTTTAAATAAAATTTAATTATATTAAAATTATATTAATTATATTAAAATTGAATTTAATTAATGTAAAATTAAATATAACGTAACCCTATTAACTTACGCACCTGCAACTGGGAGGTAACCCTAATAACCTACACACCTGCAACGCATTTTCTTTTTATGATATGATCATTTTGCCCATCATGACCATCACAATGAAAATGGTGAAGTATGGTCGAATCTACCTGAACATATAGATGTGGACACCGACGACCATTCATTTCTCTTTCATCATTCATTGTAACGCACGGGAAGTTAATCTCTGAATTTTTGGCGGCTTCCATCGACACAGATATTCAGTCCTCGTGATATATTCGAACGTTTGTTGATCATCACCGGTAACGTCCACTATGATCACGAGCTTAGTCTAGCTCTGTTTCATACTAATCCAAGTTGTGATATATTCTAACGTTTGCCGATCATCACTAATAACGCTCACCATGATCACGAGCTTAGTTTCACTCTGTTTAATACGCCCACACAAAGCACTTCACATCCACGCGACCGCCCTAGTAAAAAAATGACGGTGCACTGTAAAACACACAGAAGAAACGGCAAGGTAGATACTCACAGTTCATAATCCACGCGCCCACAAGCGGCCATACGCATCCGCCCATGAACAATAATTTTTGTTGTTATTTCTTAATCATTGAACGTGGCAATCTGGTGGTGATTAAGTAATTTTTTAATCTTATTTAGTCAATGTGAAAAAGTAATTACATAAACGTACGTCTTTATAAATGAACGGAACTTAATTTATCAAAATCTCATTCATTGATTAGAGAGGACGACGAAGAATATACCAACATCTTCAATTGCCAACCCTAAGATTGAAATTTATGATTAAAAGGTGATTAATTGTGCTCATTGTCAATAGGTGTACGCCTTTCGGCATAATTATGTTATGTGTTAATTCCTTCAAATTGGGTTCGTTTGGCATCATGTTTTGGAAGATCTTAACCATGGAACTCCAAATTATTGCAAGACTTTCGATACTATTGTGCTATAATCCGGTGTTATGCTAGTCTTTGTCGTGGCCATTGCTACTCTTATCTCTCTTGTTGTGGAGTAATTCCTATTATCTCTAATGCCATAAGAAACGAAATTTCAGGAGAGGAATTTTAAATTTTAATGTATGATATAAAGGATTCCTTGTCCCACAAACAAAGGGGTCTCATACATTAATTTAGT